>VSMD01086751.1:29656-109066 GCA_008750895.1 Mirza zaza | reverse complement strand
TGGTGATGGTGGTGGTGATGGTGGTGGTGGTGGTGATGGTGGTGGTGGTGGTGATGGTGATGGTGATGGTGGTGATGGTGGTGATAGTGGTGATGGTGGTGGTGGTGGTGGTGGTGGTGGTGATGGTGGTGGTGGTGGTGGTGGTGGTGATGGTGGTGGTGATGGTGGTGGTGGTGGTGATGGTGGTGATGGTGATGGTGATGGTGGTGGTGGTGGTCGTGGTGATGGTGGTGATGGTGATGGTGGTGGTGGTGGTGGTGGTGGTGGTGATGAGAACATTAACGCTGACCCTTTTCTTTCTCATTGGATATCTTCATTAACCCTCTGATTTAGGGGCCAACGGCTAAGGCCACTCGTCCTTTCTTATGCTACCAACATATAGACTCCACTCCTTGTTGGATCTGGGCCGCTAGGGGACTCACCAGATTCTGCCTGGGGTGGCGCAAACTGTGGCATGCGCTGGAGGAGATGAAGTCTGGGGGCCTGAGCTGTGTCCTTCCAACCCCTCGCCCTCACCCCCTTGTCTAGAGAAGGCTGGGCAGGCCTGACCAAGCCCTTGTCCCTCATCACCAGTCCCAAGGGGCAGATTTTGGCTGGGGTATAAGAGAGAGAGCACTGGACAGGGAGTCAGGAGACTGTGCCTGAGTTCTGATACCCTGAGTGACTGTGGCAAGTCCCCTGGCCTCACTGTGCCTCAGTTTCCCCTCTTGCATAATGAAGGGGTTGGCAAGAGCTGAGGGTTTAAGCTGTTTCTCACAGTGGCACAGGACTACTCTGGTGCAAATGTGAAATGGACAAACCACGCTGGGCTCCGACCGCCCCTCGGGGCTTCTGCGTGCAGTCTGGTCACCTGGCACCACGGGAGAGAGGGAACGGCTTGGTGTGGCAGGTCCCTACGTGTGTGTGTGTGTTGGTGCTTTCAAAACCAGATCACAGATCTGACTGCTTCACACCTCTTCCACCCCCACCACCTTAGACTGACCCACCATTGTGTCACCCCTGGAGTGCTGGGAAGCCCTCAGTGGTCTCCCTGCTTCTGCCCTCCGCACTCTACAGTCTATTAACCACACAGTGTCCAAAGTGCCTTTAAAAACCCAAATCAGATTTGCTACTTCCCTGCTCAAAACGGCTCCCATTTCAGCTCAATAACAGCTGGGTGCTCATGGTGTCCGCAGGGCCTGGCCTGACCTCCTCCTCCCACTCTCCCCTCTGCTCCCCGCACTGGCCTCCTTGCTGTTCCTTAACCATGGCCCTGCCGCAGGCCCTTTGCACACGCCATTTTCCTCTGCCTGGAAGCCACAGCCACATGGCTGGTTCCTTTGCCTCCTTCGGGTCTCTGCTCAAACATTCCCCTCTAGGTGACACCTTCCCGAGCCTCCTGTTTATGCTACCCCCACCCCTCCCTTCCCCACGCTCCATCTTACTCCACAGTCCGTATCACGGCCCGACAGGACATGTGTTTGCTAATTCGTTGTGTTTATTCTCTGCTCTGCCTCAGCACTTGGGACAGAGCTTGGCATGTAGTTGGTGCTCAAAGGATACTTGTCGAGTGGACTTCCGTGTGGTTTAGTACCCATTCTACAGGCGGCACCAACGTCGCTGAACAGGTTCAAGGACGTGCACGCTGCCCCATCCTGTACTTGGCGGTGGGGGGGGGGACAGTGGGGAGGGCTTGGACTTGGAGCTGTCCCAGGGGGAGTCCTGGTGCGGCCACTCGGGGTGCCTTGAAGCCGGGCAAGCGACTGCCCCTGCGGGAGCGCTGCTCTCCCCGACTGGAAACGGGAGAACGACGACCCGTCCTGCAGGGCGTCGTCTCCGGGCCACGCAGCCAGCCGTGGGGGAACCATGGGCACCGGGATCGCACATCTCAGGCGGCTCCGGATGCTGCTGTGACAAAGTCCCATAAACCGAGCGGGTTGGGGCCGCGGTCTGAGATGAGGGCGCAGTCACGGCCGGGCTCTGGCGGGGACCTCCTCCCGGCCGCAGACCGCGGACTTCTTGCTGCAGCCTCGCTGGCTGGCGGGGAGAGGGCGAGGGGGCGCCCCGGGACCCGTCTGTAAGGGCACTAATCCCCCGCACGAGGGCTCTGCCCTTAACGACCCAGTCACCTCCCGAGGGCCCCGCCCCCTAATGCTGTCACCTTGGGGGTGAAGATTTCGGCGTATGAAATTTGCGGGGGACGCAAACTTTCAGTCCATAGCATCATGACCCCTGTAGCACGACACCCTTGATCCCCCGGAGTCTGTGATATCTGTGACAAAGGGAGGCAGGGGTGAGGGTTGGCCTGGGGTTGAGCTTAGGAACTGAGTTCCTAAACACCTTGTCCCCGGCCTCCTGTGCCCCCAGGCTCCTCAGAGCCCCTGGGTCTAGGGGGGAGGGCTGCCCAGACGCTTTTAGGGCCCGACTCAGCCGCTTTTGCCAGGGGTGTGAAGAGGCCCCTCCCCCCGCAAAGGGTAGTTCTTAGCCCAAAGGAGGAAAGGAGCCGGCCTGGCGGGAGGCAAGCGCTCTGGACTGGGGACAGAGGACCTGCGCTGGTTCTGAGCTGGGCCATCGGCTCCCGTGACCTTGGGCCCATCACTCCCTCTCTCCGGGCCTCAGTGTCCCCAGCTGTAAAATGGGCACGTTGGACCAGGTCATCTCTCATCCAAGGCTGCTTCCCTCCTGTATTCAGCAGGAGTCCAGCATGGGGACCTCGGCCCGGCGCAGCCCGCCCGCGCCTGGCCCTCCTCACATCCCTGTTCCTTTGGCGGTTTCTTGCCTGGGCCTCCCGCCTCTGTCCCCAGTCCTTCCCAGGTGTCAAGTGTGTGCACATTCCGCCTGGGCGGGAGTCGGCTTCCCTCGGTGGGGCTGCCCGTGCAGGCGGGCCGGCGTGGGCAGGGCCTGCCTCTCCCGCCATGTCGCCCGGCTGCTGGCCTCCTGGGCGGTCCCCACATCAGCCCCTCGCCTGTTGAGACAGTGGGACACAGTTTTACGGTGCGGCACCAAGTGGGGGGTTTGAGGAAAACAGCGCCATTCGTGAAATCACCTTCACCCTCTTCCCTGGGGCAACCACGGGTCCTGTCACTCCCTGACTCTGGGCCTCAGTTTCCCCCATACAAGGAGAGTCGCCCCTAACTTGAGTGCAATCTTCCCGGAGGAGGACCGGCCTCTCCTGGACTGGGGGACTGGGGTGTCCCCGAGGCCCCAGCTTGTTCTCGGGCTCAGGCCCAAGTCCTTCCGGAAAGCCGCTCTGGGCGCGGGCGTGCGCTCTGGAGGGCAGTTCCGGGAGCTGACAGCAGGTGGCGCTGTCGGCCCCTTCCCGGGCAAGGGCGGTCGTGCCATGGCTGCCGCTGTGGTCTGCAGGCTCCCGGCTTGGCAATGATCGCAGGTCAAAGGCCAGGGCTGCACTCTCGGGCAGACGCACGCACGACACGGACACACACACAGGGGCGCACGCAGGCTGTTCCGGGTTATCTGACGTGCGGTGCCAAACAAACTCCTGGCCTGTGTCCACTCGTCACACGTGTGCTCACGTGTCACCTCCGTGGTGCCGTGGCGGGGTGTGGAGAGAGACGAGGGCTAGAAGCAGGGACACATTTGTATGGGCTCCTGTGGGTAAGCGTGGGCGCACCGACGCGTGGGCGTGGTGCGTGTGTCTGCGTGTACCCACGTGGGAGCAGCGAGTGAGTTGCGTGTGTGTGTGTGTGTGTGTGTGTGTGTGTGCACGCCAGCCCCGTGCTCCTAAGGGCAGACCGTGCTGCTGTGTGCGGGAGACGTGTGCATCTGCAGCCGCTCGTACATATATCTGTCCCCATTTTACAGATGAGGAAACTGAGGCTTGGGGAGGCAGAGGAACCTGCCTGCAGCCACTCAGCGAGGCAGGGGTGGAGCTGGGTCTGGAACCAATGTCCAGCTTGTGCCCTGTCGCTGAATCGCCTCTGCCCCGTGCAGGCCTGGCGGAGGGGGCACGGTGCAGGCCAGTGGCAGCCCAGGGTGCGGGAGGCAGGTGTGAGGGGCAAGGATGAGCGAGGGGAAGGAGTGCACGCGTCCTGGTGTTGAAAAGAGGCAACGTGGGGTGGTGGAAAGGTCCTGAGTTCCCTCAGAGCATCCCCTCTGCCCTCAGCCATGGGGCCAGCTTCTTGGAGCCTCAGTTTCCCCATCTGCAATACAAGCAGGTCGGCGCAGGCGCACTGAGCCCTGGTCCCACTCACGAAGCCTTGCTGGGCACCGCCCGTCCCCATTCCTTCCACAGGTGTCCACTGAGCACCTGCTAAGCGGTGCTGGGGTCCGTGGGGAGCAGGACAGACAAACTCGGCGCCCTCACGGAGCCTGACCTCCGGCGCAGGAGAGAAACGACAGCGGGAAAGAGCCCGAAGGAGACAGGTGCAGACTGAGGACGGTGCTACGGAGAAGGGACGGGGCGCTGGACAGGCAGAGGCCGGGGCTGCTTGGGGCAGGGTGGCGGGAGGGCGGGGGGCCTGCAACAGCCCTGGGGAGAGGGCAGAGGGTGGGGGGCAGCGTCTGGAAGGATTTCGCTCTCTTGGCAGCGGGACGGCACCAGGGCGTTTAAACAGGAGAGGATCTGACCCTAGTCGAGCTCTGGAGGCTGCGCCCGGGCTGCAGAGCGGAGAGTGGTCCGCGGGGCCAGTGCGTCCGCAGACGGGGCCGGCATGCCGCAGGGATTCTAGCAAAAGCCACCCGGTGCCAGTGAGTTCAGGGCGCAGGAGGCCTGGGACGCTGTGCTTCGAGCTCTGGGCCCTGGGACAGGCCCTCCTCCTGGTCTTTTCCTTCCCCTCCGCCCCGCCCTATGTCAGGCCCTTTCTCCCAGGCTTATTTTCTCGTGGCCGGAGTGCTTCTTCACCACGGTGGAGCTTGGCAGTGAGGACTCCAGGTGTAGACCCTCTATCCCAGCTCGGGGCTCCAATCCAAGTTTACCTGTTATTGGCAGTATGACTTCGGCCAGGTTCCTCGGAGAGCCTCGGTTTTCCCATCTGCACAGTGGGGATAATGCTGCGTCCTCGAGCACCAGATGGTGTTGGTGGGGGGAGATGTGACGGAGCGTGCAAGGGGCTCTGTGTGGCCCCCGGCACACCGGCAGAGCTCCTCGAACATTCGCGCTTGCTGTCGCGTTGACCGTTACCCGCACGGCCCGGCACAAGCCACTTTGCTCTCTGAGCTGCAGTTTCTCCCCGGTGGGATCCTGAGGTCTGGGAAGCAGGCAACACGTAGTAGGTGCTCAGGAATGCGGGCCGGGGAGCCGCCACAGCCAGCCCGGCCCTGTTTGGGAGGCAGGGACTGTGCCAGTGTGCGGACAGGATGCTCTAGGGGCAGGGGCCCGGCCGGGCGGTGTCGAGGCCAGCACAAGGCCCTGCGGGGCCTCCTCTTCCCTTCCCTCACCCTCCCTCCATCTGCCCTCCCTCCGGCCCCCTCCTTCACCCTCCGCGGTGCCCCGGGGAGTGGGCACGTGGAAGTCTCCCAGCGTCCCTTCCCTTCCCCGATTTGCATGTTTGGAATATCTCTGCGGACGCATCTCTCGCACGGGCCCGACCCCCCCCCCCCCCCCCCCCCCCCGCCTGCGTCTCCGGGAGCTGAGCTGTCTGCACGCACAGGCGCCCGGAAAATCACACCCACCGGCCCCTCCGTGCCCGCTCCTTCTGAGACGCCCTGTTCCCATCCCAGCTGCCTCAGCCCCGCCAGGACGGCCATTCCGTTTGGGGGCGCTGCGGTTTCTTCTCACACCCCACCCCAGCCCCCGTCTTTGCCTGCACCCGTGGGGTGGTGCTCACCCGGCGGCTGCTGGGTGATACTTTGAGATCACAGGCCTGACATTTCGCCGTCTGTGTCTCTGTGCCAGGCAGGCACCAGCCCGAGCAATCGATTCTCTGTGCATAATCGCTAAGCTCCGTCCATAACATCTCATCAGCCCCCACCGGCCCTCTGGGCTGCTTCCCCTGGCCTCCCGCTGGGCTGCCCGTGCCCTCTCTTCTGGGACCGGGCGCTCCATTTACAAATCCCAGAAAGAGCTGCTCTCTGTCCCCACCTCTTCCCTCTTCCACCCCCCATGAGGCTGGTAGGGTGGCCTTGGTTTCTGGTCACCTGCATATGCCCTGTGTCATCTGCATGTGTCATCTGGTCACCTGCATATGCCCCGGCCACATTATATTCCCTCTGGTTCCTCTAGGAGGAGACATCTTTCCACCCCAGAGCTTTAGCGCATGCTGTGCCTTCAGAACTCTCCCCAGTGGCCCCAACATAGTCTCCTCTTCACCTAGCTCACTCCTACTAGGCATTCAGGTCTCTGCTCAACGGTTACTTCCTCCGGGAAGTCCTCCTGGACTTCCCAGACTAGGTTAAGTTGTTCTATTCTGCTCCTTTTTACAATCAGCCCGTCTCTCTGTCGCTATGTCCCTCCAAGGAGGATTTATTTGACGTCCGTCCTTCCCATTCCTGTCTGTTTTGCTTACTTCCGTGGCCTTCTGGCTGCGGAGCTCAATAAATGCTTATCGAATCGGGTGCATCAGCGGATGGATGCCTGTTGAGTACGGCCATTCCAACCGAGGCTCGACCTTTTAGCCACGGAAATGTCCCCCGCCCCGCGCACTCTCGAGGAGCAGGGTGGGTCTGCTCGGGCCATCCTCCGTGTGATGCGGGTGGCCGGGCCCAGCTCACTCCCCGGTCCTCTTTCCTGTCTGCTGCGCGGTGGTGCTTGGCGACCGAGGGCTGAGCTCAGCGTAAAGAACGGTGACAGGGCTGGAGGTGACGGTCAGTGAGTGGTGACGGGCGGTGGCAGCGGCGGCGACACTGTTGGTGAGGGCGGTGAGGACAGTGCTCTCGCTGATGTGGGTCACGTCTTCGGTGGTGAGAACAAGGGCAGTTTTGCCGCTGTGGTCGGGGTGATGGTACAAAGCACCTGTAAGAAGATGGATGTTGGGGCCGGACACACCCTGCTCCTCTCCTGCCGCTGTCACCTTAGGGATCCAAAAAAGACTCTCCATCGCCTCAGTTTACTCATCAGTAGAGTGGGTACAGTGCGGGCCCACAGGGGCGTGGCCGGCCGAGGGTTGTCGTGAAAAGGAAACGAGAGTCTGCGTTGTGGAAAGCTCTCAGCACGGCGCTTGGCCCGCGGGGGGGGGGGGTGTCTGGGTAAGTGCATGTGGCGCGGAGTCACTGGGCTGGTGGCGCCTCGGGCTGCTGCCGTTGCCGAGATGACGATGGTGGCACTTGTGAGGAAGGCAGCGAGGATGGCCACGTGGGCGCCTTTCCTGGGCGGGGGTGGTTGACCGTGGCCAAGTGACGGTAGTGATGGTGATGACAGTGACAGGGGGGCTTAGGACTTCAATCTGATTCAATCTGTCGGTTAGACAGCCAGCATGCGCTTTGTGCCAGCAAATTTTGGGGGAAAAAATTAAATATAACCCTTGATTTTCGGGAGTCAAGAATAAAATAGAAAATTCACATGCTCGTGCGCGCACGCGCACACACACGCGCACAGGGTAGGATAAAACAAGGTGGCACGGGGCTCAGGTCGAGTGGGTGTTTTACATCAGGGAAACGCAGGGGTGGATAATCAGGGAAGGCACCCGGGGGTTGGGGTGCTTCTGGGGCCGGCGTTCCAGAAGGCAGGAAGGGTCGTGCTCCTTGCAGGCTGAGGGAACAGTGGGAGGTGGGGGTGGGGGAGGGGACGGGGGGCTCACTGGAAAGGAAGAGAATCCTCGGTCTTCGGTCTTCGGTCTTCGTCTTGGGCCCTGGTCCCAGTCCCCGCTCCATCCCTGACCCTCTGTGTGCCCCTGGGCCGGCTCTTTCCCTAGAAATAGGCCCTGGGTCCCCTCTGACTCAGGGCTCTTGATCACGCTCCCATTTTACAGACGGGCACACCGAGGACGCTTGGACTCTTGCTGTGGACGGCAGGTGGCGTCTTGGCGGAGGGCACCGGCGGATCCACCCAGCGCCCCCGTCCGGATGTCCGTGGCCCAGTCGTGAGTCACGACCGGATAGGGCAGCGCCTTGCCCCCGCCACGCAGCTGGAGGAGGCAGAGCGCGGCCCAGGAGCACAGGCGACAGCCACCTGCGACCCGCTTCCCCAGAGCACTGTCCTCACTGGGGTGTCCCCGGGGCAGGGAGCAGCTGCAGGCAAGGGAAACGGGACAAAGGGACCCGACCCGTGTCTCGAGGACATGTTAGTGAATTAATGTGAAAACTCCGGCGCCAGAAAGGCCTGGGTTTGAATCCCAGCTCCACCGCATGGCAACCCAATCAGCCTCTCTGTGCCTCAGTTTCTTCATCCGTACAATGGGGTCGATAACATAGAACCTTCCTGCCTCGGAGGCGCCTCGTGAGGATCACCTGTGTGTGTACACAGCCTGGGACGGCCGCTACGACTGCCCTGCGCTTCCTGCATACAGACTCGAATCACTGAATCCCGCCCCCCACTGTGCGGTAGGAAGTGTCCCCACTTTGCAGGCAACGGGGCTGAGAAGGGAGGGAGGAGGCTTGTCCGGCCAGGGTTCGTGCCCAGCCTGGCTGGGTCCCTGCCCGCCGAGCTGCCCAGGCAGGGGGAGTGCGGGAGGGGTCTGGAGGACTGCTGGGGGGCGGGCGGGAGACGGGGTGGGAAGCAGCCGCCTGACATAAGGCCCTCAAGAATGTGCTCGGCTTCCTCCTGGGCTCCTGGGAGCTGGTAATCCCGGCTGTGGGAGACAGCTGTGCCGTGGGGGGGGATCTGGGAGCCTGCCCCCCTTCTCTGCTTCTCCTGCAGGGGTGGGGGCTGCCGGCCAATTAACCCTGGCAGGGCTGGAGCCAGGCGGCGGGGAAGCGGCGAGAGGAAGGCAGGCAGAGGCAGCTCGGGGTGGCGGGGAACTGGCGAGGCCTGAGCCACCACAGGGGAGCCACCCTGGGTAACAGGTGCCCACGAGTGGCCAGCTGGGCCTCGCTGGGAGGCGCTGGGAAAACTCCTGAGCAGACGGAGTTAGGGGGGCAGGCTTTAACAGGGTCACAGCTGGAAGGGCCATCGGAGCCTCTAGCCCCACCCCCTTGCTTTATAGAAGGGGAAACTGAGGCCCAGAGGAGGGCAGCAACTGGCTCAAGGTCACACAGGAGTCGATGACTGGGTTAGGACTAGACCCAAATCCTCCTGGCTCCAGAGTTGGGACTTCCGTGTTGCCCACGCTGCGCCCCATCCTCCGCCCTGTCTTGGGGGAGACTTTTTGATTTTGTGCCTAGTTAATAGCTTGTATAGTTTCTATTTCCTGGTATTTTATAGATGACCAAGCCCTTCCTATCCATCGTCTCACGCGATCCTCACCACGCTCTGGGCGAGTCTATGCTTTTACTCCCATTTTACAGATGTGGACACTGAGCCTCAGAGAACCGACGCGATTTGCTCGGTCACGCGGCAAGTAATAACAGTAGCAAACCTCCATGGACGCCTACCGAACGCAGGCCCCAAACTGTGGACTCTTCACGGACCCCGTGGCTCCTGCTGGCTGTGCAAGGGTCACCCTTAATCCCTCCCCACCAGGGACAGGCCGATGGTGCCTCCTGCACTCCCCCCAAATCCTGGCTCTGTCTCCACCGGTGCCACGGTGGAATTGGCCACCATCTTTTCTCACCTGGACGCCCACGGCCTTCTAGCCGGTCTCTGCCTCCATTCTTGCCCACACCCCAGGCCATTCTGCATGGGGCAGCCGGGGACGGCGTCCCACGGTGGGACTCGGATCACGTCACTCACCTCCTTACAGCCTTCAGTGGCTTCCGCGGCGCCCGCCACTCTTTAAAGAAACTCCAGGCTTCCTGGCCATGATCCTGCCTCCCTCCCCTCCGATCTCATCTCCCATGCCTCTGCTCGTCATTCTGGTCACTCTCTCGTTGCTTCAGACACAAAGGTTCTCCCTCCTTTTCCTGGAACGCGCCAAGCTTGTTCCCACCTCAGGGCCTTTGCATGTGCTCTTCCTTTGCTTGGCGTGCTCTGCCCGGCATCCGTGCGTGGCTGTCTCCCCGGCGATTCAGCCCAGACTTTGCTGACCACCAGGCTGATGTCACTCTCCAAACACACCACTGGCTTTGTCTTTCTTCGTAACTAACTGGCATCGAAATCATCTTGCTTGTTTCTTTGCCTTATGATTTTATGATCTGTCTCCCCGATCTAAAATGTACATGTTCTGAGAGCATAGACTCCATCTATTCTGTTCACTGCTGTAACCCCAGTTCCTAGAACCACGCCTGTACACAGTAGGTGCTCAATAAGTTAGTGATGAACTAACTACGTGACCGAGTTTATTGTGAGTTTCGATGTAATATATTTCCTCTTTGGCAGCCTACCTGGCTGTCTGACACTGACTCCCAGACTAGGTGTCCCCCCCACCCCCCGACAAGCAGAGACACTTTGGGCACAAACCCCAGTGCACTATGACTCGTGCTTCTTCATTTCATAGTAATATTCAAGACGTGGCCTCCTTGCTATGTGCCAGGTGGCCCAATGGACCCAGGGGCCAAAGAAAAAGGTGCACACACACACACACACACACACAAAATCCTGGCTTCAGGTGCTTAACACGCAGACCAGGAGAGAAGAGAGGCAGACAACAGATTCCAGTGCAAGCTCGGCAGCGTTTACTGAGCACCTACTATGTGATAGTGCTTTGCAAGCATCGTTCCACCGCATCCCCATTGCATCAGTAGCTGTTTGATGCAGGACAGGATGATCCTCACAGAAACCCCATTTAGCAGGTGGGAAAGGTGAGGCGTGTAGGGAGAGTGGCTTGTCCAGGCTATCCCGCTGGTAAGTGGCAGAGTGGGACTGAAGTCCAGGTCTGCCTGACTCCACAGTCTCTGCCTGAGACAGAGCGGGGGTCGGGTGTGATTGATGAGGGGCGTGGGCGGGGAGGTGGGCAGGAAAGAGCAGCCGGCCATGGGACCAGGGAGTGGCTGAGTTTTCCAGGGGACCCAGGGGGACAGGAAGAGCAGGGAGGAAGATGAGGGAGGAAGGCGGGCTGTGCGAGGCCATGGTGGGCCTGGAGGGCCAGACCCTTGGCGTTTGTGTCTGCATCACGGCGCAGCGTGGGCAGAAGAGGGAGCGTGTGGCCTTGAACCTGGACCCCAGGAACTTGCCAGCAGGTCAGTCTGGAAGGAGGAGATGCTGAAGCTTCCCTCGGCTCAGCCCCACACCAGGAGTTTTGGGGAGTTGGGGGGAAAGGAGGGGTCAACAAGGACACCGTGGGAGTTGGGGAGCATTCGAGACTAGCCTGCAAGACCGTGGAGCACTGAGCCCATTGCTTTCGGTGAGGAGCGGCAAGCTCGGGGTTCTGGAGTCGCCGGACCCGGGTCTGAGCTCCAATTCTGCCTATTCCAGACTGTGACTGTGATCGTTGTGCGCAGAGTCCCCCTCTGAGCATGGTTTCTTCATCCACGGGCCAGGAACTCCTGTCATTGTGAGGACTAGAGGTCCTGATACATGTGACACACCCAGAACAGTGGCCAACAGGGATTAAATGCTCCAGTGCAGGGAACTATGAAGCCCAAAGGTTTATTGCAAGAGGAATTTGCATATTGCAATATGGATTTGAATGCGAATTCTCCCACACTATGGTGTGGGAACCCCCACTCCCGGAATAAAATGCCCGAGGGCCCAGAGCCTGCCAGTTTGCAAGCTCATCTGTACAGCACCTGGCCGAAGAGATTTGGGACTCCCTGAGGTTGGGGCTGGGGGAGCTGGATCAGTCCGGGGTATCGGAGGCAGCCAGCATTGCTAGCTGACAAGTTAAAGAGGAGGAAAAGCTCTGCTGACCTGGTCAAGGTCACAGTCAGGGCAAATCACTGGAGTGAGACTGAGATTGAAAGACGAGGAAACGGTGCAGGAAGCGGCAAGGCCAGGAGGGGGGAAGCTGGGGATCTAGCCCTGGCTCTGAACAAGGTCGCTGTGTGACCTTGGGCAAGCCCCTTGCCCTCTCTGAGCCTCTGTGACATGAGTGGATGAGCTCTCTCAACAGCCCGGGCTTTCCAGGCCCTGGGGGCTGGGTCTTCCGCCCCCAGCAGGTCGGGGCGGACTCGGGGGAGAGAGCCCCCCTCGCCCCTCTGGGGTCCTGGGAACAGCGTGAGGCCTAATCTGCTGTTGACATTCCGCTGGGTCTAGAGACCGTGTGCAGGGCTTGGGTTTCTCCCGGCCCGTGTGATCCTCCGCGCCTCACAGCGGGCGGGCGCTGGGATGCGGCACTTGCTCCGTGTCACTCTGGGGTGGATTACGGACCCCGGGGCCGGGGGATTGGGGGTGCTGAGAAGAGGGGAGAAGAGGAGCAGGGCGGGGGCCAGCTGCGGGTGGGGGCTCTTCTTCCCCGTGTGCGGGGCTGCGCTCGGACGACCAGGCCGGGTCTTGCAAACAACGACACAGTCACCAGGTGCTTGAGCACTGGCAACGTGCGGGGTAAACAGGAAAGGGGACACCTGTGCTAGCTCACCATGCTTAGCCCCATTTAGCGGAGGGGAAAACTGAGCCTCGGGGAGGGGAGATGACTCACCCAAGGTCACATGGCTATTAGATGATGGTGAGGTTTGAATCCAGGCTCTCGAGCCTGCACCTTAAACTCACATGTGGGCGTGTGGACCAACACCGAGGGCAGAACACAAGGGCAATAGATGCCACCAAAGGACCAAAGGGGCGTGGGCCAGGCCATGACGGCGGGCTGTGCTGGGGCGGTCAGTGGTCAGAGAGGGGCTCCCCCGGGAAGCTGGAGTCCGAGTCCTGGTCGGTGATCGAGGGACTCCAAGGGGCCTTAAGTGGGGTCTGGTTTGTTTTTTAAAGAGCTCTGTCCCAGCTCGGCCCCTCGGAGGCAGACCTCCCGAACGGGACTCCCATGGTGCTCACCCCGGCGTCCCCGAGCTGGGTCTGGGCACCCGTGGCTGCCTGGGGGCAGAACGGGGAGCCGGAAATGGTCTTCGGAGACTGTTCCTCTTCGAGTTGGGGCTGGAGCGAAGGCCCCTGGGCTGGCGGGGTGGCCCCCACCTCTCCTCCCCTGATCCCCCTCCCTCTGCTCCCTGTCCTTCTCGTCCTGCCTCCTGCGGGCGTCTGCTGAGCGAGCGGGGGCGTCAGAGACAAACCGAGATACTCAGGATTCGCTGGGAGGGCGAAGACGTGCCCCCGCCCCCCGTGGTGTGGCAGTGCTAAGTCTGCAGGCGAGGGCAGAACCAAGCCCCTGGCGCTGGCAGGAGGCAGGGACTGCTTTCGGAAGGAAACTGCTTCCTCAGTTTCCCCATGCCACACCACCACGATGGGGGCCAACTAAGGTATGGTGCAGAAAGCACCTAAAAAAGCCTGGCATTCCTTCACTCACTCACTCACTCACTCATCGACACGGAGTGCCAGGCCCTCTTCCAGAATCCACTAAATGGGCCATTTAATGACTCAGTGACTCAACGCCAGGCCCAACATTAAGAGCTCTGGGCTCATCACCTCATTCACGGCACACGAGAACTCCGAGTGGGAGATGCCCCTTTTGCAGAGGAGGCATGGAGAGGTTAAACCATGGGCCCAAGGTCACGGGGCTCCTGAGTGGCAGAGCTGGGGTCAGCCTGGAGGTGGAGGCCACGCCCCAGTCGGTACCTCCCTGAGGGCGGGAATGAAGTCTCAGAATCGTTCTTTCCTGGGCCTGATAAAACTGAGAGTCCGTGAGGCCAGGGGCTGTCTCTGAGTCTGCTCACCTCTGGAGCCCCCTCGCCCGGCACACAGTAGGTCTGCAGGAAATGAAGGGATACACGAATGAAGCAACAGCTGCCCAGGCCGAGTCTCCCGAGATTTCTGCAGGGGACTCTGTGAGCCATCCCCAGGGCTGGAGGTGAGCCCAGGCGCCCTCTGCCCGGTGGCCTGGCCTCGGAGGACCCTGTGTCTGGTGTCTCCACTACCCGGCCTCCTCCAGGGTTTGCAGGGCCCGTGGAGTTGGGCCTTTGGCAGGTTCCAGAAGGTCCCGGATAGAATATCAGGGGCTGAGCCCTTGAAAATCTGATCTCGCCCCAGCCCATCTCCCCAAGGTTCCCCCAGACCATCAATCAGCGGTGGGACACGATCGTGTTTTATAGCCGGGCCGGGCGGGGGTGGCATGAAACCCAAGCTGACTCCGCCTGGGGTCTTGCCTGCTTAGCGGGATCAAGGCAGCCCCGGGCGGAGCCTTAACCCTTTGTGACCCTGTTCCTGTGGGGACACTCCTCTCCTTCGCCAACCCTACCAGACTAGGTCCCCCCGAGGGAGGGGGAGAGGGACTTGCTGAAGGGTGGGGAGGGCTTTTGTGGTCTTGACTATCCCTAGGGACCTCCAGGAAGGCCCCTGGATTAGAGATAAGAGGATGGTTTTGGCCCAACCTGAAAACCTATGTTCTGGCTCAAGGTCTCCCCGATTTGTGGCTGTGTGGCCTCAGGCAGGTTTCTTCCCCTCTCTGGGCTCACTCCTCATCTAATCTGGGAATCCCAACAGCTCCCTGCTCATTTCACCATGGTGTCCTTTCATCTTCAACAAGGGCGAAACTTGACTCCAGGCCTTCCGTCTTCATAGCAGAGTCCTTCTTGCTGGGAATAGTTCATCCACACGAGACCCTCCCCTCTCTTAGGAATTGCTATTTCTGTTTTGGAAACTGAAGCCCAGGTAGGAGTGTCCGTTACCCAGGATCACACAGCAAATTGCTGTGAGTAAGGCTGCAGCTGCCGGCCCCCGGACTAAGATGCTCTTTCCTCCTCCTTTCCTCCCTCCTGTCCCTGGAAACAGATCTGGGGACCACTCCAGGGTCTCAGATCGCTGTCCGGGCTATGGTGACAGATCATGTCCAGCCTCACCTGTGAGCAGGGGTTGGGGACTCGGGCTGAGGAACAGGGGCTCAGAGTTGGCTGGAGCTCAGCACCAGCTCGGTCCCTTGCAGGGGTGTCCTCGGGAACAAGCCACATGGTCTTCCGGGGAACCAAGGCTAGTGGGAGAAGCCACGGGGTGGGAGACACCAGGAGGGAGGTCTGGGCCAGGGCTGATATGCCCACCTTTGGGGGGAGCCTGTCCTCGGGTAGAACCCAGCCACAAGCTGTCTGGCTGACCTCAGAGCCTCGAGTTGTCGTCTCTGGAACGAGAAGGATGACACTGACCTGCTTAATTATCTTAAGGCTTGAATACAAGAGTGACCACTCCTACTTGCTCCACAGTCAACAGGGACCTGAGCTGTCATCAGCGCTGCCCCAGCAGGGGCTGAGCACCCTATCACTGGGGGTATTCAAGCAAGCCCATAGCTGTGGGGGAGGGCCCGGAGGCCCCTTTCAGGGCAATGGGGTGGGGTGGGGAGGTGTCTTCTTGGGTCTCTAGTTACCAGCTCCTGCGGTTGCAGAGGTCATTTTGGGGGAGGGAGGGGCTCCAGGGGCTGCCCTCTCAGGTGGATGAGGCTCTGGGGACGCGGGTGTCACACCAACAGCTGGAGGTGCCGGGTTGATGGATGGCTGTTAGGAAGTCAATTTTCTGAAGCCCGGTCAGTCGGGGAGGCAGGCCGGCCTCGGGGAGCTCAGGCTGGGATGGGAGGGGCGCTGCACCCAGCAGGTGGAGAGCAGCCCCGCCCCTCACTGCAGAGGCCCCATCACGTCCCCTGCCTCTTCACCAGGCTGTGCCTCAGGCTCAAAGACCCTCCCCTGTCCCCCATCCTGGGCTCCTGGGGAGGAAAAGAGCCCAAGTCCGGGTGTGGGGGTCAAGCTTCTAACTGGCTGTGTGACCTCTCTGGGCCTCAGTTTCCCCATCTGTAAGTACTCGTGGTTGGTCTAAATTCCCCTCCTTCCCCAGGGGACAGTGAGCGAGGCTGGCTCCTGCCCAACCACAGGGTCTCAGTTTAAACTTCTCCTCCTTAGAGAGGCCACCCTGCCCCCACCCCCACAGCCTGCCCTCCCCTTGCTGATGACATCTGCGCCTGCCTCTCTGCTAGACGGCAAGCTCCCCGAGGGAAGGACCTCGCATGGCTCCTTGTGTTGCATCTCCAGGGCCTACACAACATCTAGCACGTAGTAGGTCCTCAATAAACAATTGCTGAATGAATGGATGACTAGGAGGTGCGTCCTCTGCTAGGAGCTCTGATGGGGCTGGTGCATGTGCTCCCAGATGACCTTAATTCTGAAGCAATGAACAAAAGGCCAGGCAGGGGGGCGGTGGCCTGGGGCAGAGCGCGGGTGAGGGGCAGGAACCGATGGGGGTGGGGTGGGGGATGGGCTGGGTGGGTGCCCAGGGTTTCACACTGGAGCGTGGGCACTGGCGCGGCCACGAGGAAGGTCGGCCCTGGGAGCCGGGACCGGTTAAGGGGTCTCTACTCGTTGACTGCCGCGGAGGCTCCTGGCGTCAGCGCAGAGCCTAAGCATGGCTCCAGTTCTGCCTCCTTTGGGGTCAGAAAGTGTTCCCAGAGGAGGCGGGAAGAGGCCGAGCAGTGTCCTGGGTTCACATCCCAGGTCTGCGGCGGCTCCCCGCTGCTCACCTCCACGCCCCGGCTGTGCGGGGAGCCCGGCACCTCCACACAGGCGCGAACACGCTGCCTCGTGGCACTGGCACGTGGTGAGCACGCCGTCCCCACACGCCGTCCCCACACGCTGTACCCACACGCCGCCAGCAGGGACGGTGAGTCCCCGAGAGGGGGAGTCCTGCATTCACCCAATATGCGATTACGAGCCTGGCTAAGCGTCCGCCGAGCCCGGGAGAAGCCCCTGGACGGGTCTCGCCTTTTTCCTGCTCTGCCTCATACCTCGGCTCTGGGCAGGACTTTGCAGAAACCCCGCGGGAACCCTGCCTGCGCTCTGGGTAGATCCCCGCTCGCAGAATCTAGAGCCGGAGGGGCCTATCCTACAGGTCTGGCGGGCGGGCCCAGAGAGCTCCCGGACCAAGGTCGACAGAACCTGCTAGAAGGAGCAGGTGAAAGGCGTGGGGGGGGGGCAGCATCCTCCTGGGGAGCGGCCGGGGTCCCCGGCCACGCCGGTGGACATGGCGATGGGGGGCAGCACTCTAGAAGGTCTTTCCTCCTGCTTTTTTTCTTCTTTTCTTCCTTAAAAACAAAACACAATAAGCCAAAAAAAAAAAAAAAAAAAGCAACAAAAAACAATGGATCCCCCGTGACTTGGAAAAATGACCCAAATCCTGTGTCTGGCCCAGGAGCATTTTACGGCCGTTTCTAGCCTGGGATGTGAAGCCCGGGGGATGTGCGCTCCGTCCCCGCCTGGCCTGGGACGCCATCCATCTCCCAGCTGGCGGCTGCGTGTGGGAAAGGCCAGCAGTGCGGCACCTGTCGCTCTCACTCTCCCTAAGCCCAGCCCAGGGTCATCCCGGTCCCTCCTGGAGGCGGCCATGGGGCGCCCCAGGGAGCCCCTGTGACAGTCGCGGACCCTGAGCGCAGCTGACATGGCCCAGGGTGACGAGGCCGTGACGAGAGTGGGGTCCATGGAAGGCTTGGCTTTTCTGCGACTGTGCGGTGTCGCAGAACACTGGTGTCCCTCCGGAAGGGGCTGCAGGGAGTCCCAGGGAGCAGAGACGCCGGGCCCGGCCCCGAGAGGGCTGGAACTCTAAAGGCGGACGGTCGGCCGCAGTGACAGTGCCGAGGTGGCACAGGCAGGGAGGGGAAGGGCAGGCTAGGCTGAAGGAACAGCATTTGCGTAGGCCCAGAGGCTTGGCAGGGCAGGGCGTGCTGGGGAAACCGAAGGGCGCCAGTGGGGGAGGGGCTGGGTCGCAGGGACAGGGCCGGGCACTTGGACGATCCTGATGGTGATGGGGAGTCCCCATGGTTGGAAGCAGGAGAGAGGCACGGCCGGACCTCACTCTAATAAGGACCTCGCGGCTCTCGGGCGGAGGAGGGGTTGGGGGGGACAGTGAAGCAGACACAGAAGCTGGGGCGGGAGGTGCATTCCCCGGGGAGGGCCGAGAGCCAGGGCAGGCTGAGAACAGACCCCAGAGTCAGACCCCCGGGCCCAGCCCAACACCCCTGGCATTGTCCCCTGTGACGGCACCGCCCCCTCTGGGCCTTGGTTTCTTCACGTCTGTAATGAGGGAGTCGGACAGGCAAGGTGTGCTGGACCTCAGACCACCCCCGAGTCACGGCACAGCTGTGTCATTCACCAGCAATGGAGCCTCTCTGAGCCTCAGTTTCCTTATCTGTAAGATGCCAGACTGACAGGGGTGTTGCAGGCACCGGCTCACCGTTTGTAAGGTGCCTGGCACACACTGGGTGATCGATGACGCCTGAGAATGTCTTTGTTTTAAGCCTGTCCCAGGTCAAAACCACCATTTCTGCCACCGCCTTGTTGGAGATTTGCTGGGAACACGAGACGGCTCGGCGCTAAAGCAAAATGGTGGCTGAGCGGGCCAGCCTTGCGTGGGGCGGGTGGCGGGGGCCACTCAGGTTTCAGAGATCCTGGGACCTGCAGAGCATGGAGGAATTTTCCCAGGCTGGGGGTGGCAGGCAGCTGGAAGCCATCCGTCCCAGGGAAGGGACGATCAGGGGTCCTGCCAAGGTCTTTTCCTGGGAACAAGAGCTTGGGAGGGGGGAGGATTCTCCCATCCAGCCTGGAAAGACAAAACCCTCCTGCCTGGGCAGCTGCTCGTGGGGCTGCCAAAAAACCAACCGGTCTGGCCCCTGGGCTGCCCCGGGGCTGTGGCAGTTGTTGGGGCACTTGGAGCCCCAAGAGCCGGGGGAGCCAGGAGGGCTCTGCCTGGAAGTGGCCACCCCCTGTGCCTGAATGGCCTTTGGCGTAGACCTGCCCTTGCCGGGGGCCTGGGGACAGTGCCCCCAGGGTGCTGAGGTTTCCTCTGGGTGTCCAGGGTGTCACAGCCCAGGAGACAGGGAGGTGGGGACCCTGTGCACGAAAGAGCCCCACTTTGGAGCCTGGCACACTCCAAGTTCAAGTTCGTCTCGGGGTCTGTATTATCTGCTCTGCAAGGTTGTTATAAAGATCAGAGATAATACCTGAGAAGCACCAGCACATGCACGGTGCTCCAGAGACGCTAATTATATTACCAGAGGGGGTATAGACTAATGATGAAGAGCACAGGCAGAACCCAGCTGCCTGAGTTCAAATCCCACCTCTGCCGCTTCCTGGCTCGGTTAATTAATTAACATTTCTGAACCTCAATTTCCTCGTGTGCTACCCTTTGGACGTGCCTGGCAATGCAGTGAGCCCTCCATAAGCACGCGCTGTTGTGGTTGTGACTGTGCCTGTCGACATCAACGTCACGGGAGTGAATACTGTTAGCGCCAGTTGACAGGATAAGAACACTCTTTTTTTTCTTGCCACCCCTTCTGTGTCCTGGGTACCCTGTGTGGTGACTTACACGTGCTATCTCGGGGGCCTACCTGCTGCTCAGGAGCATGACGGTATACTGTCCCTGTCACACAGGTGAGGAAGGAAAGCCCCTGAGAGATGTGGAGACTCTCCCAGGACCTCCCAGCTTGTGAGTGCCGGGGAGAAGCGATTTCGGCAGACCTCACACAGCAGGAGGAGCTTTCCAGGCCGTGGGGACAGGCACAGATGCAGGGGGAAGAGCACTGGACTGGGAGTCAGGAGTCCAGCATTCTTGTCCTGATGCCTGCGTTCTCCCGTGCGAATGGAGATAATAACAGAGGACACGCGCAGGTCCGGGATGAGCCTTAGTTGAAATCGTGTGTGTAGAGTGCCTGGGACAGTTCCCAGGACAGAGTGAGCGCTGGTGGCAGGGGGTGCTGGGAGGGGGGTCTGTGTAGATGACAGTGGTATTGTTAGCTTTGCTGCTAACGTAGAAGTGGATTCTGGTGGCTTAATGTAGCCACTGGTGGCTGTTGTTGATGGTGGTGATAAGGTATTGGTGGCGGTGTTGGGGTGTTGGTGTAATTGGTGGTAGTGTTGGGATTGATCATGTCGTTGTTATCGGCGTTGGGCTTATTGGTGGTAATGATTGTGTTGACATTGATAACACCCCCAGTAACCATGTTAGCACCAGGACCACCAACACCACCACAACCGGTAATGACGTTAGTAGCAACCTCAACAACAACAACACTAACACCACCGGTACTCAGGTTGGCACCACCACCACCACCAACACCAGTATCTGTGATAACACCAGCACCACCAACACCAGCACCACCAGCGCTGCCATTAGTGACAGCCCCAATAATGACCTGGGTACCCTGGTCATTGACCTGGTATTGGTGTTAATGCTGCTATTGGTGGCAGCGTTGTTGGAGAGAGGTGGTACTGTTGGTATTGGTAATGCTGAGCTGGTGTTGGTGTTGAGGTTGTTTTTGGTGGCAGTGTTGGTGGTAGTGTTAATGTTTTATTGACATTGGTGCTGGTGGTATCGGTGATGATGGTGATGATGAAGTTATTGGTGTTGGTGTTGAGGTTCTTCTTTGTGTCCTTATCGGAGGTGGTGATATGGGTGGTGGGGCTGTCACTAATGGTAGCACTGGTGGTGTTGGTGGCGGTGCCAACCTGAGTAGGTGCTAGCGTTGTTGTTGCTGTTGTTGGCAATGCTAACGTTATTACTGGCCGTGGTGGTGTTGGTGGTACTGGTGCTAACATGGTTACTGGTGGTGTTGGTGGTGGTCTGATGGCTGCTGTTGTTTTTTGGGGTTTAGCACCCGCCAACCATGGACACGAAACAATGCCATGTCCAGTGATCCTTCAGTTTTGCAGCCAGACTCTGTTTAAGGAATGCGTGCCCTGAAAACGTGCGTATGTGCTAAGCATCCGGCTTGCTTTGCCCTGCCTTGGTTCCCTTCTGAAGAACTCCAGCCTGGACTGAAAAAGCACAGGCGCAGTTCAGCGGGGTCAGGGAGGGGGACGGGGTGTCTGGCAAGGCTGGTAAAGCGGGTCCCTCAACTGGGCGAGGAAGAGGGACGACGTGGGAAAGGCAGGGCCCACAGAGCCTTCCCTACACGGGCCCTTCCTCCTCCTCTTCCTCTCCCTCTGCACACCCCGTGTGTTCTCCAGTCCACTTGTTCAGCAAAGACTCGCCGGGAGCCCCGATGCCAGGCCCTGAGACGAATGCGGCACTATTGTAGACCGCAGGTTCCTTGAGCGCTGGGAGCTTGTCCACCCTGCTCACCACGGTACTCCAGCACCTGCGAGTGAAGGAATGAATGAATGAATGCACAGATGAAGCAATGACATCCCCAGAGGATGCAGAGGAGCCACCGAGAGCCTGGGTGCCTGAGGGAGGGGTGATCAACTCTGCCGGGGGGGTCCAGGAGCGATTTCCTCAAGCGGTGACGATTGACCTGGACATGACAGCGTCAGCAGGAGGGAAGTGGGAAAGGCCCTCGGCCTTTACTTGGGGCCACCTGACCTCACCTCTCCTCTCGTCCCCACTTCCGGAGGCTGCTGGTGGAGCTCAGGGAGGAGCCTTTGTGCCCAAGGCCCGGTGAGCTGCCTCCTAGGGGTGGGGTGGGCGGGGCTTGGTCAAAGCCTTGCTGACGGGTGCTAGTGTGGGCCAGAGTGCTGCTTGGGAATGTTCTAGAATCCTCCTGGAGCCTAGAAGGCCCCTTAGAGGTTGTCCAGCCCATTGGTTCCCAAACTGGGTTCCTCAGGGCCTTGGGGTTCCACTCAGGCATCTCTGGGAACAAGAAAGGGACCGGAGGCACCTACCCCAGGCGCAGCAGCACCTGTCTGTCTGTCTGCTCTGTGGTGTAGGGACTTTTCAAAATGCAGATCTTACCCCATCTTCACCTGCAATGGCTTCTCATTGTTCTTAAGATAAGGACCAAAATCCTCACCACTTTGAGCCTCTCTGCATCCCAGCTTCCTCATCCCAGCCGAGAGGTTCCCCGAGTCTGGGCACCAGGTGGGCTTCCACTTGCCAGGCCTTTGTTTCCTCAGGGACGCCCTCCTGACCCCTTAGGGAGGCCCTGCCCCTCATTCGCTGGGTGCCTGGACCCCCGTGTTCCCTTCACTGCCCATCTCACATTCCTACTGAAGCCATGTGTCGTCTGCCTTCCTGCCCGTCAGCTCCAGGGGACAGGGAGGTCTGTCCCCTTCGCTGCTCTGCCCTGGGGGTCAGCTCCTGGGGACAGGGAGGAGGTCTGTCCCCTTCCCTGCTCTGCCCGAGAGCCCAGCCCAGGGCACCACGCCAGTAGGCGCTCGGTGGATACTGTGCTGTAAGCCATGTGTCCAGCCCCCTTGGGTTGTGGGTAGAGGACTTGAAGCCCAGAGAGGGTCATGATTGTCTCAAGGTCACACAGCAGGTCAGCGACAGGGGCAGCTTGTGTGTCCTCTGTCCCATGCTCTTCCCACTCCTCCCTGCAGCCTCTCCAGGGCTCTTCCCCCACCTTCCCCGGGCAGATCTCCACCTCTATTGCCCCCACACCCCACCCCTGCTTAATCCTCGCACTTCCTCCGGACACTCCCTGGAACATCTGCAAGCTGGGATGGGCATGGGAAGCTGGCAGCGGCCTCATCTGCCCCTGGAGGGCAGGAAGTCCCCCCGCCCACGCTCTGTCCACTTGGCCTGGACCCCTCTCCTCTAAGCCCCAGCCTGGGAAAGGCCGCCCTGGCCCCGGCGTGGCATTCCTGGGCCACCCCTGCCAAGGGCCTCAGCTGGTGGGCGCCAGGCCGTGGCGGCAGAGGGGGCTGGGGGTCCTTCCGGGAACCAGCCTCCTGCCCCGGCTGACCCCCGCCTCGTCCGTGATGGGGGCCCCAACTGCGAGAGGCGGTGAGGATGGAGGGGCTGGGGGAGGAGGTGGCTGGCGGCCAGGGTGGGCGAACAACGACGAGAGAGAGGCCAGACCACTTCTGGGAAACTCCCTTGAAAATCGATTCTCAGTGCGGAAAACCAGCAGGCGAAGTGGAGTCTCTCGGGGTCCTTCGGGGCCTTGTGGGCTGTGGCGCGCCCCCCCTTCCTCTGGGGCTGACATTCCCAGGCGGCTCGGTTCCACCGGGTTCTGCCAGGTTCCCAAGGAACCACCGCCCGTCTGGACGTGCAGGGCTGCGGGCAGCTAGGCAGAGACCGGAACCACCATAACGGCCCGTGCTGTTGTTTACTGAGCTACTTCTACCCGCTGTGTCCCAGGCGGGACTGGGGACAGCCTGTTACGTTTGTATTCCATTTCACAAATGATCAAATGCTCTCACGTAGTAGGAACGCAACAGATACTGGTGAGACATCTTATTCCATTTGCTCTTCATGACAATCCTGACGAGTGGGAAGTACTACTAATTCCCATTTTGCAGATGAGGAAACTGAGGCTGGGCACGGTGGCTCGTGCCTGTAATCCCAGCAACTTGGGAGGCTGAAGTGGGAGGATGGCTTAAGGCCAGGAGTTCAAGGGAACTGAGGCTCCCAGGGTGGAGTCTTGCCCCGGGGCTGCGGGCTGGTGTGAGCAGACCCCACTGTTTGCAAGGGGGCAGTGGGGGGGCACAGGGCAGAGCGCCCCGGAGGCGGGTCCCATTGTGGGCAGCCAGGAGAGTGCCGTGGAGACCGAGAAATTGCAGACTGCGGTACCACAGGCTCCAGAACAAACAGGCAGCCCACCAAGGAACACTTTCTAGTGTTTGCTTATTTTTCTTCTGATTATTACAGGGAGCCACGCTTCCGAGAGAAAATGCAGAGACGTGTAAGGGAGAAAGTAAACTCCACTGCCCGCGGGCAAACGGGACCGAAGCAGAGGCAGAGGAGTCGTTGGAAGCCAGACCTTTGTGGCTCGGATCCCTGTTCTGCCCCTGGGGACGGGGGCTCAGATTCCCCGAGACTCAGTTTCCTCCTTTGCAAAATGGGAATAGTAATGCCTCTCAACACCACGGGAGGACTGTGGGAATAAAATAAGACCATGTTTGGAAAGTGCCTCTCATGGGGCACGGGGCCAGAGCGCAAGTCTGCCATCACGGGACAGTGGCTTTTGCCTTCCCCACACATCGCCGGGTCATTAGGGTCCTGCCGTGTAGACTGTTGAATGCTGCTTTTAAAATATCTTTATCTTGAAATCATTATGGGTTCCCAGGAATTTGCAAAGACCGTACAGAGAGGTTGTGTGTACCCTTCACCCAGTTTCCCCAGTGGTTACGTCTTTCATAATTATAGTTTAATATCAACAACAGGCTATCGACATAGGGACATGGGTTGTATAGTTCTCTGCCATTTTGTCCCATGTGGAGTTACGTAACCACTACCGCAATCAAGAATCAGGCTGGGTGCGGTGGCTCATGCTTACAATCCCAGCACTTTGGGAGGCCAGAGTAGGAGGATCACTTAAGGCCAGGAGTTCCAGACCAGCCTGGGCAACATAGTGAGACCCCATCTCTACAAAAAAATGGAAAAATTATCCAGGCATGGTGGTGCACACCTGTGGTCCTAGCTACTGGGGAGGCTGGGGCAGGAGGATTGCTTGAGCCCTGGAGTTTGAGGTTGCAGTGAGCTGTGATGACACCACTGCACTCTAGCCCAGGTGACAGAGTGAGACCCTGTAGCTAAAAAAAAAAAAAAAAAAAAAAAGAGCAGAACACAAATAATCCTTCCTCCTTTCACCATCCCTAACCCTGGCACTCACTAATCTGTTCTCCATCTCCACGACTTCACCATTTCCAGAGTGTTATATAATTGGAATCCTACGGCACGAGTCTTCAGAGATTCATGCAGGTGTTTGCATGTATCAACAGTCCATTCCTTTTTCATTGCCGAGTGGTATTCCATGGCGTGGATGTACCGCAGTGTGTTCAGCCATTCACCCATCGAAGGACAATTTGGTTGTTTCCAACCTTCGGCCGTTGCAAATAAAGGTGCCACGATGAACGTGTGTCTGCAGACTTTTGTGCGAACATCAACTTTCATATCCCTGGGATAAATGCCCGAGAGTGCAATTGCTGGGCTGTACGGTAAGCGTATGTTTAGTTTTTTAAGAAACTGTCAAATGTTGTGGCAAGTGACAAGAGATGAAGCAGCAGAGACAGAGGTGAGGGACAGGACACAGGGTGATTTGTGCTGGCGAGATGCCTTGGCCACGGTGGGCCGAGGGAGTAGGAAAGAGGCAGGGAGAGAGTGGAGAGCCCTGGACACCCAGGCATGTGTGAGTCACAGCCAGCTGGAACCTCAGAATCCCTACGCTGGGGGAGCCCCTAAAAATGCCCAGTCTCCTCCCTTTGCACTCATGAGAGTGAGGCCCGGAAGGCCAGTGACCGGCCCGAGGTCACACGGAGCGGTGGTGGCAGGGCCAGAGCTAGGCTGAAGAAGGGGGAGGTCGCGTGAGCTCCCGGCCCCATGACAGCTGCAGAGGCACCACCCAGGGGACCCCGCCCAACCCCTAGCTCCTTCCTCCCGGTCCCCTCCCACCCCAGCCTTTCAGCCGGAGCTGGGACAGTCTCATCCTGAGATCCGGGCTCCTGAGCCTCTCCCGAGCTCCCTCCCCCTCTGGCCTCCCCGGAGACCACTTCTTGGCCCTCAGCCAGACTTCCCAGCTAGAGCTGACTCGGCTAATGGGAGCTGATGGCAGAAGGGCCTCTCTGTTACTCGGGGCCTAATCAGAGGCGGCTGCAGCCGCAGCTGGGCTGGGGGCGGCTCGGCCACAGTGCCGGTCCCGCCGGAGTCCCTCCCGCTACGGCCACAGAAGAACGGACCCCAGTTCGGGGATGTGGGGGCTTCATGCAGACTCTCATTTGCTCGTTCCACACAGATGTGTCGAAGCTACGTGCCAGGTGCCGGCAGGACGGCCATGACCAGGGCTGACTGCATGGCGAGGCCGTGGCCCTGCCCTCCTGGGGCTGGCAGTCTCAGAGCTGGGTCCCCTGGTGAGCAGGTGGCAGGGCCGTCTCAGCAGGACGTGGTGTGCTCAGAGAGAAAGGCAGGAGAGGGGAGGAAACTGCTTGGGGGGGGGGTGTCTGTGCTTGAGACGATGTGAGGAGGGAGTCAAGCAAAGATCTGGGGTGGGGGGCGCTCCAGGCAGAGGGAGCAGCATTTGCAAAAGCAGAACTTGGAACCGGGAGTCAGAAGTCCTGGGTTCAAAGCCTGACCCTGCCACTACTTGCTGCGTGGCCTCAGCTGTGTGACCTTTCCTTCTCAGGTCTCCTGATGGGCTGGACTCGCTCACGCTGCCAAGCCCTGGCTTGTGTGTAAGGGAAAGCCGAGGTGGGGCCCACACAGGGTGCGGAAGGGGGCCTGAGATTCACCTGGGGCAGCTCCGGCAGAGGGGGAAGGTCCGGCTATAAGTCTGCAGGTGGGCTGTGCTGCAGGCCCGAGCTCTGGCTGAGTGAATTGACTCTGAGCACTTTAGCCACCTGTGTCCCCAATGACAGCAGTCATTTAGGTAAAGGTATCACAGTATTTCATTTCTCCAAGGTGGCCAGGGAAGGTCAGCCTGCAGGTGGTACCCCGAGGAGGTAGACCAGATGGCTCCAGGAAGCGCTGGCCTCAGATAGGAACTGGGGAGGTCAAGGTCAGGCAGGTGCAAAACTGTGAGAGACCCAGTGGTCCCCTCCTGTTCCCACCCTGGGGAACCACCAGAGTGATGGGAAGAATCAGCACTGTTTGGGGGTGCTTTCTGCTGGGGGAGGCTCAGCAATTGCCCTGGGAGAGTTTCTTGTCTGATTTTAAAAACAAACCAACAAACATGAACACACATACCAGGAAACAGGAGCGAATGGCCCTGGTGGCTGAGATCTCCAAGGGAGCATTGCAGACACTTTGCTTTGCATGCTCTTCGGGGCAGGCAGAGAGGTGCCCCCTCGTTTGGGCCAAGGTGCTCTGGGCCTGGGAGCTGGCGGGGTGCGAGGCTCCGGAGCCAGGCTGCCTGGCTGTGTGACCTTGAGTGCGTTGTCCGATCTCTTGCGTTGCAGTCTCTTACATCTGTAAAATGGGTGGTCGTGAGGCTTAAATTCTCTTATACCTTCTGGAGAGCCCAGAGGAACACCTTCACAGATGAGCCAAGTGCTTGACAAAGAGCGATTATTTGGATATTTTTTTTTTCTCTCCCCATTTTGCAGCTGAGCGACAGGCCCAGGGAAGGGCAGAGATTTGCCTGAGGTCTCTCACGTAGCTGGGGGGCTGTGCCGGAACTTGAACCCAGCCCCCCGGACTCAGTGTTGGGTCTTCTGTTCACTGCACCAGCTACTTTCCCAGCGTGGCCGCGGTCCCCAG
Source organism: Mirza zaza (assembly GCA_008750895.1). NCBI lineage: Eukaryota > Metazoa > Chordata > Mammalia > Primates > Cheirogaleidae > Mirza > Mirza zaza. The sequence goes on along the minus strand of VSMD01086751.1, from coordinate 82,020 downwards.
CAATCGCCAGTGAAGCTGTCCGGGGGCAGGGTGGGGGGGAGTTGGGGCCCTATTCTGCAGATGAGGAAACTGAGGCCCAGAGAACTTGGAGCCTACCTCCGTGTTCACTGTAGCATCCCGGTCCTTGGCATCCGGGATGTGACCAGGCAACACTTGCTGAATTGAAAATGAGAAGGGGAAGGAATGGAGGGGGAGGGGGTGGCCAGGGAGGACAATTTAATGTCCTCTTGGGCTGGAGCTGAGACTCCGACCCAGACCCTCTGCCTCCCAGGCTGGCGTCTGTCTCCCTCCACCACCCTGCCCACCCGGGTTTAGACATCTGACCTGGGCTCCCGCCCCAGGCCCCTCCTGTGACCCAGGCGCCTCCCCTGCAGCCTGCACCCCCCACGCCTGGGGCGGTTTGCGTGAAGGGGGTGAGGCGTGCAGCCTCTGAGGCCTCGTGTACAGGGCCTCAGGAAACCTCACACCTGGCTGGGGAAGATGACAAACACAGCAGAACAGTGTCTGTGACATCCTGTGAATTAATCTGAGCGTCCTGGGCCCCGGGCAGTACAAGCGGTGGCAGCGGGGGAGTCCTGTCTCCAGCCTTGATTAAATCGGAACGCTCTGCCAGTCCGTCCCCAGCAGCGCAGCCACAGCCGGGGTGGAGAGGGTGTGGCTGGCACGGGGGGACAGGGGCACCTGGAGCGGGTGCAGGACCTGGCAGAGGCTTGAGCAGCCCAGACAGGGCAGGAGCAAGAGACGGGCCCCTTGGCCTCGGACCCCTGTCTGGGCAACGGGCAGCTCACCCCCAACCACCCTCACCTGGTGATGCGCGGTGCTCCTGGGGGTCTCGGGGGAGCACAGGCTGAGCAGGTTCACTTGGTCCCTGCAGACCGCAGTTTTCGTTATTCTGTGTGTGTAGAGGAGACTTTTTGAACAGGGTGTTGTTGGTTGAGTAGGGGTTTTCTTAGCTTATCCCCACTGGTCCTATCCTGTTATCCCCACCTGCCGTGGCTGGCTGAGTCACACCTCTGTCCCTTTGCCCAACCCCTCTCTCTGTGGCCGTCTTCCCTCCCCTCCTGTGCCACCTGGCAGGCTCACACAGTGCGGAAGTAAACGAGACCAAGCAAGTGAGAACAGCGATCTGAGCTTGCCGTCACCGGGGAGACGGCACCGTGGCTGTGCTTTGGCGAGACCCAGAGGCAGGCAGAGCCCTGGGGAGGCTTCACAGTGGGGAGAAGGAAGCCTCCGTGTGCCCCGGTTGCAGGCTGTTGGCCTGGGCGCGCTGGAGGGGCTAACGAGAAGCGGGGCGTCCTGTGGGATGGGCCAGGGGCAGAGTGGGCTTTCTCTGGTGGGCCCTGAGTTGGAGGCAGGAACAAAAATCCGGGAACCTGGCAGCGATTAATCAATTGTTATAGAGGTTCTTGTTTAACTTTCCGGATTGTCACTAATGGCGGCGGTCTGACTGATAGCAGGCTTTCTGGGTTGTATATTTTGCATTTGTATATGCAGCCTCTCAACGTTCTTCAATGACAAGATCAAGGGCCGCCACCTCCAGGAAGCCTTCCTTCTCCTTCAAGATGAGAATAGGTGTCCTCCTCCCACGTGCCCATCCTCTGCTGCAAGGAGGCATCTCGGCTCTTAGTTCAGACCATTAGGGGTTTGAATCCCATTTTCCTCTTTTATTAGCAGCGTATATCCCGAGCCAAGGGACTCAGGCTCTCGGCTTCCTCATCTGTAAGACGGAAGGCAATAATAGCACTGTCACAGAGATTAGTTGAGGTGATAAATATACCATGGTTGGAACACTGCTGTTATTATTGATATTATTAGCGTTATTATCACCGCCACCCAGGCAAGCATCAGCGTGGATGGGGGTCGTTTGTTTACGAGTCTCTCTCTCCCTTTTACACCTGGGGGTTGGTGCAAGGGAGAAATGTTGGCTCCAGGTCTCTTCCCTTCCTCTCAATGGCCCACCTGGCTCCCAGTGCAGCCCAGGTACTGCATGAATATCCTTACCTGTCGAGGTGACCCTCACCGAACTGGGAGTCCCCTAGTGGTTTCTTATTCATCTCGGTTCTTAATGCCTAGCTCAGGATCTACCCAGGAATGGAGCCAAGAGGAAGGTAGCTGAATGAATGAATGAATGAAGGAAGGAATGACTGCGTGAATGAATGCACAAGGTGGTCTCAGAACCACCTGTGTCTTTCTGTTTCCACTTGCAGGCACGAGCAGGCCTCCCTTCTCCCTTGGCTCAGATAGGTGGATTGTGTGTGCGTGTTGAGGGGGCGGGTAGCTGGACCCCATGCCCCAGGGGAGGTTTACACTGGAGGAGGGTTGGAGAATTGGGAGGACGGGGAGGAGAATGGGGGTTCCATCGAGGACAAACTCTGACTCCATTGGAGCTCTCCAAGGGTAGGTTGGGCTTATCTAGAGGGGATGAGTTCCCCATCCCTGGAGGTGTGTAACCAGGATCAGAGAGGCTTTGTTACTCATTCACTGATTTTTTATGCATTTGTTTGTTTATTTATTTATTTAGAGACAATCTTGCTCTGTTGCCTCTAGAGTGCTGTAGCATCAGCCTAGCTCACAGCAACCTCAAACTCCCGGGCTTAAGTGATCCTCCTGCCTCAGCCTCCCAAGTAGCTGGGACTATAGGCAGGTGCCACCATGCCCGGCTAATTTTTTCTATTTTTAGTAGAGTCGGGGTCTCACTCTCGCTCAGGCTGGTCTCGAATCCCTGAGCTCAAGGGTTTCTCCTGCCTTGGCATCCCAGAGTGCTAGGATTACAGGCGTGAGCCACCGCGCCTGGCCCATTTGCTCATTTATCGAGCACCACTTCATGCTGCGTAAGCAATACCAGGTGGAAAATTGGCCAAAGCGGCAATTCCCAAAGCATGGGGTGTGGAGGAGAGCCCATTTTTCCCTCCTCGGCCAGACGTGTCCGCAGCCTCCTGCCGACCCCTTGTCGCAAGGTATTTCTGACAGAGCCCTCCATCTCTTGCTCTCTCCCTTTCTCACAAGTCACAGAAGAGGGGAAAAAGCTGTTCTCAGAAAAACACATCCCTGACCACAAAGAAAGCCAGTTCTCGTTAAAATCTCAGCTACCGAGAGTGTTTGGACAAGCAGAAGTCACCTGAAGATGACAAGGAGCTGGTGAGCTGAGCCCCTGCTGTGAGCAGCCAAAGGATTTTAAAGTCGTCTGTTCCTAAAACTTTTTAAAAAATATAACATAAATACAGACAAAAGCACAATCGTAAGCATATAGCTGGAAACATCTTCCCTAGGCAAATGCACCTGTGTAGCCAGCACCGAGAGCAAGAAACACAATGTCACCAGCTCCTAGAACCCCCCCATGCCCTCTGCCACCCCTAAAAAGGAGCCACTTTCCTATGAATGGAGTTGCATGGTACCTCCTCCTTTGTGTCTGGCTTCTGCTTGATGTGCTACTTGACATGCTGTTGTGTGCGGCTTTATTTCGTTTGTTTATTCTTGGTATCTTGTAGGATTCCATCCTGTGCATGAATAGACCTCGATTTCTTTTTCTGTTCTATTCTTTTTTTTTTTTTTTTGAGACAGTCTCACTCCGTTGCCCGGGCTAGAGTGCCGTGGCATCAGCCCAGCTCACAGCAACCTCAAACTCCTGGGCTCAAGTGATCCTCCTGCATCAGCCTCCGGAGTAGCTGGGACTACAGGCATGTGCCACCATGCCTGGATAAGTTTTTCTATATATTTTCAGTTGTCCAGCTAATTTCTTTCTATTTTTTTCAGTAGCGACGGGGTCTCGCTCTTGCTCAGGCTGGCTTGGAACTCTTGACCTTGAGCAATCTGCCCGCCTTAGGCCTCCCAGAGTGCTGGGATTACAGGCGTGAGCCACCGCGCCCGGCCTGTTCTACTCTTGATGGACACTTGGACAGATTCTGGTTTGGGGTTCCAAGAAGAGCGGTGTCGTGGGCGTTGGAGCAAGGGCATAAGCGTACCTGTTGACTGTGTACCTAGGGGTGAATTGCCAAGCCGTACGGAAGGCGGACGCTCACCTTTGCAGGTGCTGCCAAGGAGTTTTCCAAAGTGGGGGTACCAGTGCGCACCCCAACAGCAGAGCACAGGGGTTCAACACTCAGCATCCTCCACGGTGCCTAGAGCCTTCTCCTGCATCCTCATTCTGGGATATAGTTTTAATTTGTATTTCCTCAATGATGGATGAAATGGAGCACCTGTCATGTTTACTAGCCATTTGGATATTTTCTTTTGACAAGGGTCTATTCAAGTTGCTTGACCGTTTTTCTGCAGGTTTTTCTTTTGCATATTTATTTGTAAAAAAATTTAAAAACATATTCTGGATATGAGCCCTTTGTCAAATATACACAAGGATCCTTCCCCTCTCCATCGGTTGCATTTTTACCTTTTTAATGGTGTCATTTGACGAATAGCAGCTCTTAATTTTAAGATAGCCTCATTTAGAATTGTTTTCTTTGATGGTTAGCACTTTTAGGGACCTGTTGAAGACACTTTTGCCTGCTTCAAGGTCACAAAGATGGTCTGTTTTCCTGCAAAAGTTTTACTGTTTTGCCTGTCACCTTTTGATCTGCCATCGTCCAGAATGATATTCTGTGTATGGTGTGAGGAAGGGTTGAGATTCATTTTTCATATGGATGTCCAATCCTCATGCCAGTTACTGGGAAGTCAAGTTGTCAGTGTTGGTGGGGAGGGTGGGGAGGGCAGGGACACTGGGGTTGGGGGTGCCGGGTGAGCAGGGCGGGGCATCTCCTTTTCTCCAATTAGTGGAGTAGTCACCTTGATCTGCCTGCCCCATGACTTCTGTTTCCTAGACCCTGGGACACAGGGTTTGTCCTCAAAACTACTCCTTGGCAGGGACGTATGCAAGAGGCTGTTCTCAAGGAGAAACTGCCAGTGCCCCTTCCACACTAGCGGCTGGGGGGCTCTGAGTGAATAAATCCCTGCCCGCCGAGAACGCTCCTTTCTGGACAAGACATGGCTTTGACTCGCTCATCCATCCCTTTTCTCCTTCTCTCCTTTCCTTTCCTTTCCTTTCCTTTCCTTTCCTTTCCTTTCCTTTCCTTTCCTTTCCTTTCCTTTCCTTTCCTTTCCTTTCCTTTCCCTTCCTTTCCCTTCCTTTCCCTTCCTTTCCCTTCCTTTCCCTTCCTTTCCCTTCCTTTCCCTTCCTTTCCCTTCCTTTCCCTTCCTTTCCCTTCCTTTCCTTTCCTTTCCTTTCCTTTCCTTTCCTTTCCTTTCCTTCCGTGACGCCCTTGTAAAATCCTAATCCCCCTACCTCCCGTTTCCTTCTTTATTTTCTCCTTAGTATCCAGAACCATCTGACACTGTGTCTATTTTCTATACATACGAATTTTACTTACTCTTTACTGAGGTTGACTTTATATGCATACAGCAAGATGCATGGGTCTTCCATGTATAGTGAGATGAATTTTGACAAATGTCTACACCATGTTACCACCACCCCCCAAATCAAGACAAACAACATCACCCTGGAAAGGCCCCCAGGCCCCTTCCTCCAATCCTCCCTCTGAAGGCAGCCGCTGCTCTGATTTCTATCACCATAGACTAGTTTTGCCTGTTCTTGAACTTCAGATAAATGGAATCCTACAGTAACACTACATAGCTGACTTATTTATCTTGTTTATCACCTGTGTCCTCGACTAGAATATTAGCACTATGGGTATAGATTTTGGTTTGTTTTGTTTATTGCTGAATTTCCAGCTTCCAGAACAGCGCCTGACATGTACTTGGCAAAAAAACAAAACAAAACTGTTGAACAGTCTGGGCAGGCAGCTGCATCTTTCCTAGGAAGGTGCATTAGACAGAAGCCCACGATCTGTCGCGTGGGACAGGCCGGAGATGCCCGTCCCAAGGGTCTTCAGGCAGCGGGCAGAAGCCTGCCTGGGAAGGCACCTTGGAGGAGCTAAGCCTTGAGCTTGGAGGTTCCACATGGTGCCAGGGCAGGGCCCAGGTCTTCAAAACACTCCAGCCCTGGGTCACATCCCAGCTCTGCTCCTTCCTCTCTGTGTGACCTTGGGCAAGTCCCTCTACTCTGCAAACCGGGGTTTTCCCCTCTGTAAAATGGGGATCAAAACAGAACTTACTTCCTGGTGCAGTGGTGAAGATCAATGGAGACGATGTTTTTTTTATAATGCACTTGGCACACGTTTATCGTGCAAAGTAAGATCTGGACTGATGTTTCTTGTTGAGTTATTATTTTTACTGAGCCTTTGAAGGGAACAAAGGGCTGGGATTGTCATGCAGGAGGCGGAAGGGCTTTCAGAGCAGGAGGGGTGGGAGGGAGAACAAAGGGGAGGGGGTCAGAGGGGGTGGGGGCGCCTCCCTGGCACCCTGGCCGGGCTTGGCGGGGGATGACCAGGGCAGACGGGACCCCCGATGGCCAGCAGCAGCTTCCCTCCTCTTGTCCCCACGGCGGCCCCCTGCACCCCTCTCTCTGGGTCCGGGGGGGTGGCACCTGGTCCCCGCACCCCGCTGCGCCCCAGCCCACCATGGCCACGGCCACGCTGTGGAATTTCCAATTTTCAGCTAATGTGCGGGTCGTGACAGAGGCTCAGAGGCCCTGGTCGGACATAATGGCAGAAGAATTGTAAATGTCGCCCTGAGTGAATGGCAATGAGGAAGGGCGGGGAGGGGACATTTTCCGTGGGCCGCGGCGCCGGGCCCGGGAATACATTTTCTCTCGGAGTGTGTCGCATTAGATTTCCAGAGGTGCTCGGGCTCCAGGTACATGTCATTAGTAACAGTTTGGGCGATAATGAATCCTTTTATTTCTCTTCCTCACAGCTCATGAATACATAACGAGCCCCGCTCAGGCGCATCTGGCCTCCCTGGGCTCCTGCCACCTAATCTCGCCCCTGCTCCGTGTCCAGGCTGCCCAGCTGGGGCTGCCTTAAAGGAGCCGCTGCCCTTTCCCGCCCGGGGATGCCCGGCCAGCCCAGGGCCAGGCACCACTGAGACCCAGGCAGGGAGGCGGGCGGCAGAGCCGGGGAAAGGGAGGGTCCCCAGACTTGGTGGCAGTGCATCCAGCAGGAGCTCAGCAATGCTGCTGACACTGCAGCCCGGCCAGGGCGGGGCTGTGACAGTGATTGCCCCGGCCAGGGCGGGGCTGTGACAGTGATTGCCCGGCCAGGGCGGGGCTGGGCAAAGGCTCTACCCCAGTTCAAGGACTGTCTCCCTGAGCTTTGTCAACCACTCCACCAGGTGGGGGCTTGTGATCCCATTTTACAGCAGAAGAAACTGAGACTCAGAAGGGTGGGGAACTCTGTCCTGGGTTAGCCAGGGCAGGCCGAGGCTGAGCTTGTCCCCACCTGGCCATCATTTAAGGAGGTTCCCGGGAAAGGGCATTTGATCAAGTGATTCGTGGCTCTACAAAATGTTTCTCTACCAAGAATTCAGTTTCTGTATTTATCATGGACCTGTTTAATTCTGTTACTTTAACGAGCAAATGCTTAGTGGAAGAACAAAAAGGGTTAGTGTTTTAAAAATTGGACTTGGACTCTGGGATACTTTCAGGCCTCGGTGGGCTCCTGGCGAGGGGTGGGGGAGAGGGGGCAGGGGGCAGGGCTTCCTGGTGGGTAGAGGGGAATGGAAAGTTTAGATACTGAGACATCGACGCCTTGCTGGTGGCCTGGGTCTCTGGACTCCGGTGGTTCCGGCTCAGCCGAGGGGCCGCCCCCTTCCAGAACTAAATGGCCCGGATAATCGAAGGCCAGCCCGATGCCGAGGCTGAGCCTGGTACCCCCCTGCTAGATGCGTGCTGTCTGCCGGCCACGTTTAAGCACATTGCAAACATTGAAAAACGTAACCCCCAGAACTCCTGAGAGGCGGGCCTTGCCATGAACCTCGTTTGCCCAGGGAAGGAACCGAAGGCACAGAGAAATCCGGCAGCTTGGCCAGGGCTGCGCAGCAGTGAATGGCAGCGGGCACATCTGAACCCGCCCCGTCTGGCTTCAGCATGCAGCTTCTTAAAAGCCAGGTCTGCCCTTCTGCCGGGCTTCACCGAACGGCAGCCAGCGTCAGGATGACCCTCTCTACCACGCCAGCACGTTGTCTTCCTGGAAGTCCACGGACACTGAGCGGTGTTGCTGTGACAGGGGCCCGGGAGGTAGCTTGGGCCATCAGGTGTGTGGGCCGTGGAGTCGGACAGACCTGGGTTAGGGTCTTGGATCTGCTGCTTATAGCTACGGGGTCTTGGGCAAGCCGCATGGCCTCTCTGTGCCTCAGTGTCCTCTTCTGTAAAATGGGATGATTGAGTACCACCTCGCAGGGATATTGGGGAGATCGATGTGCCAATATGTGTAAAGCTTCTAGAACAGTGCACATGGTGGCTGGATAAATGTTAGTGTTTTTGCAAAAAGCATGGGGGGTGGGAGAAGGACTCCGGTTAGGGTCCCACTGTGACCTCATCACCACCTCTGCTGTCACTTCTTACCTCCCACCTCCACCCTCCTCCCTGTCATCGCCCCCACCACCTGTTGTCACATCAGTCCTCACCTGAGCCCCCAGGAAGCACTGGCCTGTGACCCGGATGCAGGTGCCTGGAACACCTGCAGCCCCCAGGCCAAGGGTGATGGCACACACCTGCCCTGGATGTGCTGACACCACCAAATGACACTGGGAACCCAGAGCTGCCCACGGAACTCAGATCCAACTGGGCTCACCCACGGAGCTTCGTGGTCACTGTGGTCAGTCCCCAGACTCTGATCCGATGATTATTTATTGAGTACCTACTGTGTGCCCGTCCTGGGGCTAAGTACTTTACATTTATTATCTCATGTAATGTTCACAAAACTCCTGAGAGGAAGGTATCATTATTTCTTTTTTATAGACAAGGAACCAGGGCTCAGAGAGGTTAAGTAATTTGCCCAAGGTCACACAGCAGGTACAAGGAAGAGCCTGGATTCAAACTTGGGTCTGTCTGACTCCAAAGCCCACGATCTTTTTTTTTTTTTTTTTTTTTTTTTTTTGAGACAGCGTCTCACTTTGTTGTCCAGGTTAGAGTGAGTGCCGTGGTGTCAGCCTAGCTCACAGCAAGCTCAAACTGGACTCAAGTGATCCTGCTGCCTCAGACTCCCGAGTAGATGGGACTACAGACATGTGCCACCATGCCTGGTTAATTTTTTCTATATATATATTAGTTGGCCAATTAATTTTTCTATTTATGGTAGACACTGGGTCTCGCTCTTGGTCAGGCTGGTTTCAAACTCCTGACCTCGAGCGATGCACCCGCCTCGGCCTCCCAGAGTGTTAGGATTACAGGCGTGAGCCACCGCGCCCAGCCCAAAGCCCATGATCTTAAACATAATATAACAGTCCCTTTCCTCTACCTACCCATGTCCACTTCCCGTCCCTGAAGTGCCACCCTGGCTAAGAAGTCTCCCTAGATTAGGGGCAAGGGGAATAAACGCCCCCACCCTCTTGCCACCATCTGTTTCTACTTGCCTCGTGGTCTGCGGCTTGCTTAGCACAGACGGTGCAAGGCTTGTCCCATGGCCCTGCAGCCGAGCCTGCCCTGCGGAGGCTCGGGGAGCGGGGAGCTGGGTGTCTGTGCCTTGGGGTCCAGCCCTGCCCCTGGCACCAGCGCCCTTGGCCTGGACCGCCCCGCCCCAGCTGTGGCCATCTGCCCATGCGCTCACAGGAGGTGGCGCAGCCTGGGGAAACTACACCCTCGGGAGAGCCAAGGCCTCGATCCCAGCCCCGGCCCGGCCACTCACTAGCGCAGCGGCCTTCTGGCAAAGGGCTCCTCTGCCTCCCGGCGTCCCTGTCTGTAAGATGGGACAGTCGTCCCTGCAACTTCCCTTGCAGACACCGCACACGCTCAGAACAAGTCTCGGCGCTCGGAGTTCTCAGTAGACACCGGGCTATAATTACACTACAAATTCCTGTTTGATTTCCTTCTCTCCAGGACAGATCTGTCCCGTGGCCACACGTTCAGGGCCCCGCCAGTACAGGCCCTGCCCACCTGCCTCGCCGTGTTTGCTCTTTCCTGTCTTTAGCGCGTCCGCTGAGAGTCACCTTGATGGTTCTCCCGCCCGCATATCTCTGATCACGTCAAAGCCGTCCTTAGGAACTCTCGGTGGCTCCCTATTGCCTCTGAGATACAGTCCGAACCCTGACCCTGGCATTCAAAGCCCGTCCCAAACAGTCCTCGGCCTCCCTGTCCGATCTGACTCCTTGCACTGGCCCGAGCGCCCCCTGCCCTTCCCTGGAAGGCCCTCGCCCCCGAGCACGGGGCTCCGCCTGCTAGGGCCTACGCTCGCTCTGACCCTGCCCTGAGCACCCTCTCCCCCTCCTCTGGGTCTCACTCCTCTTCCAGCTTGAGTTTTGCCTCCTGCAGGAAGCCGTCCCTTCACCTTGCCTCCCTGAGCCTCGATATTATCATCTGTCAAGTGGGTGCTCACCGTACCCACTTTGGCGCATTTTCACGGGAACCAGCTATTCCCAAAGCACAGTAAGTGCCTTGACAATGGTGGCCATGGTGGGGGCTCTTCTCTCCCTGTTCTCTCAACCCCCCAGCACTGAGTAGGGCATGCTGGGTGGCAACCTGAACAACCCTCCAATGCCCCCATGGTGAGGACCCCACCCATGCCCCGCACAAGCCCTCCTGGGGGCCCCGTTGACTCTGGGAGGTGGTCTCACCTGGGATGCCTCGGTCGGCCTGGAATTTCAAGCTGAATTTGATTCCACCCATTCTGCAGGGCCGGCCCCTAAACCAAACCACATTCCCGAGGAAGCCCCAGTGACCAGTGCCCCCTGGGAGGTGGGGACGGAGTGGGGCTGGGCCACCGCCTGGGGCCACCTTCACCAGCGCCTGCCCAGCGCCGCCTCCTGAACTAATTCCATAATCCTGCCTGCCGCCTGGCCCAGCGGCTCAGGAAGGGATCCCGGGCTGCTCTGATCCCACCTTCCTGCCCAGCCCGGATCCGCGGCCCCTCGGCCCCTCACCAGCCCACGCCAGGGCCCTGCCAGGGCTCTGAAACTCATTTAGGGCCCGTGCTCTGCTGGCTCAGCACCCCTGCCCCCGCCCCCAGCCAGGCTCTGTAACGGGATCCAGATGTTCGTCCCTGTCCCCAGGGTCCCTGGGATAATGCGTGACAGTCTTGGGGCCACAGGGGGTGGGCACAGCTGCAGGGACTGCTGGGATAGAGGGCAGAAATGGGGTAGGGGGCCGAGTCCAGGGTCAGTGGAGGGATACACAGACATGCCCAAACCCGGGCATCCGCTGTCCAATCCACTCCAGCCGCCTCCAGAAAGTGTCCTCACCTCCCCAGCTGAGGGTGCAAGTGCCACGTGTGCTGGCTGTGTGACCTCGGGCCAGCTGTGAACATCTCTGAACCTCGTCCTCCTCACCTGCTAAACTGGCTGACCTCCCAGCATTGCTCTGGGACCATGCAGGTGGGGGGTAATTTGTCAATGAGCCGGGCACAGAGTAGGTATTCACCAAGCAGGCTTGGCAAGTCCCCATCACAGGGAGCCTCAGTTTCCTCATCTGTAAAATGGGGATCATAGTGCCCACTTTTCAGGGTTTCAGAGCTGGCATCTGTTAATGGTAGGAGCTCGGCAGATGGCAGGTGCCCCCCCCACCCCGTGCCACCTTCCAATGTCATTGCTGGTCTGAGTGGCAGACGGGAGGCAGCTCACCTCCTGGAGTCCGTGAGGGAGGCCTGGACTGCGTGGGAGCCCCTCATCCAGTGGAGGATTCGGGGCAGAGAGACCCAGGTTCTGGTCCCAGTTCTGCCTCTAGAAAAGTACCTTCCCCTGCCTGGGCCTCAGTTTCCCCATCTGAAACATAAGGTCCGTTGGGTTCATTGCAAGCTCCCAGAACACAGTAGATGCTCGATACATACCTCCTGCAGGATATTCAGAAAGCTCTCCATCCTCTCCTCCCTTCCTCCTCTCCACGCCCATCGGCCCTCCTCCTCCTCCTCTTGCAAGTGACTGAGGTGCCTGACAGCCCTTCCCGCGGGCACCCCTTCAGTGCCTTCCTGCCAGTCATAACCCACACTCGGCAGAGGCGGAATGAGGACCGCGGCCGGGCACGGAGGACCCACCGGTCTCCCAGGCCCCTGCGGACGCAGGCGGGGTCTGGACAGACGGAGGGAAGGTGTCCACACGGGCTTCTTACAGGAGGGGGGCAGCTCTTTCATTTGCTTGTGATACACAGCCAACACTTTTCAGTGATCGTCCCAACAGGACGAGATGACAGCGCCTCTCACCCACCATCGAAGTGAGTCTCCTGCCCAAGTCCACCCCTGGTGTCGCTTTGCTGGTTCCTCTTCCAGGTGCCGTTCCGTGCACGCAATGTACACATGCACATGCAGAAACTCAGGTTTCGCAGGGTCAGTATGTGGGAACATTTTTGTGTCATGTTGAAATGTCACTCGCTATATCTTGAAGATCATTCTTTGCCTGTCCCTGTAACTCCAATTCATTTTTAAAAATTCGTTCCTAATTTTTACTCCACAAATCTTTCTTGAACACTCACTAAGGGCCGGAACCAGGGTATGGAGATATGTGAGACCCAGACTCTGCTTTCCAGAAACTTCCCTGCTAGGAGGGAAGCCAGACATCAAAGTAGGCATTTAAGCACCTGAGCACTGATGGCTGGTGGGGGAGAGGGTGGTGTTGGAGTGCGGGGGGGCAGGGGAGCTCTGTCAACCTGGCTGGGATGGAGAGAGGCAGGGCGGAGGGTAAGTAGGAGTTTTGCAGGTGAGGAGGAAAGAGCTTTTCAGATAGAGGTCGCAGCATAGGCAAAAGGATGGAGGCAGGAAAAAGCACGCAGGCTCTTGGCTCACAGTGGCCCCGTCTGGGTGCGTGGAGGGAAGGAGGGGCGGGTTACACTGGGGACCGGGGTGGGAAGGCCCAGAGAGCCATCATTTCTAATATCCAAGTGCCTGCTGCTTAGCAGGTGTCGTTCTGAGCTTGACCCACATTAACATCTATAATCCTTGCAGCCGTCCTAGAAATGATTATTCTTGTTTCTGTTTTAAAGATGAGAAACCGAGGCACAGAGAGGTTGAGAGACGTAACTGAGGACACACAGCTGCTTTAAATCACTTCATTTCACTGGATCACAAAGGGGTGGCGTAGTATCCTGTTGATGGGCGAGGGCACTGGTCCCCTTATAAAGGAGGTGGGCTGGCAGCTGCCTCGTCACAAGGCTGCACAGAGGGAGGTCCCACGGGGCGCGCGTGCAGCCGGTGATGCACCAGGGGGAATGGGCGCGGCATCTGCCTGCCAGGACCTGGCAGGAGCTGCTGAGTGCAGACCAGGGAAGGGCACGGCACCTCACGCTGGAGACAGAGGGAAGTGGGATGGGGAAGCTCCCTGGCCTGGTTGGGGAGACGGGGAGCTTGTTCAGGGCTGGTCTCAGAGGAAGCAGTGGGCAGGAGGGCCCTGGGGTTAGCAGGACTAGCCCCAGGTGAGGGTGGTGTAGACCTCTGGTTCTCGTGCTTGAGTTTGCAACAAGCATCACCCGCAGGGCTTCTTAGAGCCCAGACTCCTGAGCCTCAGAGTTCCAGAGTTGGTGGGGGGGAATCTGGGGCGAAGCTGGATAATTTGCATTTCTAGCAAGTGCCCGAGTGCTGCTGCTGCTGCTGCTGGGGCCGCCGAGAACCACTGAGAGAGCTAACGGAGGAGGAGAACAGGCTCTTGAAGGGCTTCGGGCAGCCCCTGGGCCCTGGTGAGGCTCAGGACTTGGAAGCTAGTCTTCTTCTATTTCCAGGGAGGAATTGAAGGTGTAAGACATCGAGTGACTTGCTGAGACCCCCACTGCAGTCAGGGTGTCCTGATCTCAAAGCTCATAATCTCCCACTGTGGGAGATTCCACCTCAGGGCCTTTGCACTTGCTGTTCCTTCTGCCTGGCATGCCTTTCCCGAGCTTCTAGGTGGCTGCCTCCTTAGCGTCTTTCACAGGCGTTGAATGCTGCCCTGTTGTCCTCTCTCCGGGCCTTCCCTGTGCTCAGCACGGGCTGCAACTGCCAATTCCAGTATTTATTTGTTCAGCACTTGCCATCTGTCTCCACCTGCTAGAACATGGGTGTCTGAGGTCAGGAACTGTGACTGTGCTGTTCCTGCCACTTCCTGTGCCCAGCATTGCTCTGGGATGTAGAGGGTTTGTGTAATGTTTGTAGAATGAATAAAGTCCTCCTTAACTTTTTTTTTTAGTTAAATGTCCTTGAACTTTTTGTCTCTATTTTTTTTTTTAGCCTCCTAGTTCAAGTCTCAACTGTCAAATACACCCCTGCCCCTGGAACCCCAAAGCTGTCACTAACACTGGCTCCCTTCAAGGGCAAACAAGCTTGGTGGTGCAGAGCGTGTTCTAATGAGCACGTGGCCGGTGACGGCTGCCTATTTGTACTTTCAAGAGCTATATGTTTTCCTTAAATTTTAAAAATTTGCATATTTTATGTATTTAATATCATACATTCACATGATTCAAACTCCAGAAGGACAAAGGCATCTCTCCCTTGTCCCCCTCCCGAGAGGTAAGCAATGCAACCAAAGTTTCACGTAGTTTCCAGAGACTTTTTATGCAAGCACAAGCAGGTGCACGGGTATATCCTCTTTTTCTCTTTCATGCACAAATGGCGGTGTACCCCCCACACAGTTTCCCACCTTACTTTTTTTTTTTTTTTTGCCTACCTGGATATCTTGGAGATCTTGCCAAGACTGATAACCAAAGAGCGTCCGCATTCTTATTTACGGCAGCAGAGAAAGGAGCAGCGTTTTCTTCTGTGCGGTGCCTGGCGAGGTAAAGGTCAGAAAGACGGGGTTTGAGCCCCAGCTCTGCCACGGACCCTCGGGTGAGCACTAAAGTGCAGGAAGCCCAGTGTGCACCTCGCCGAGACGGACAATCCCAGCACCTGCCTCGGGAGCTGTCGCCAGGATTAAATAAGGTGACGCATGTCAGGGTCTCGGCTCTGTGCCTGGCACCCAACAGGCACTCAGTACGTGGCGGCTGCGATGACGGGTGTTATTAACTGTAGAGATAAGTGTCGTTGCCCAGTCCTGTGCCAGGGCAAGAGCGTTCCTGGAGGTCGTGACGCCTGTGCCCTGGTGACACTGGTAATCCTCTGTTTAGAAATAGCCGCACTGATGGCTCGTGAAAGGTGTCCCCAGCACATGCAGGCAAGGAGGGCCCCGGAAGAGCGTCCACCCCACGTGTCATGGAGGATGGGGAGAGGCACGGGGGTCACCAAATAGCCCGTGCGTCCGCAGGCAGACGGAGTGAGAGGTTTGTGTCACAGCCTTGCGCTGGTTCTAGTCACTGGGTACATGGAGGCCTGTCACTGGGTACATGGAGGCCTGAGGCCCTCTGGATTTTGCTAAGTCTTTTCCCTCCGTTTCTCTTTCTCTGGTACGCTCCACGTCTGCTTTCCTGGGGCAGACGTCATTAACAAGAGGTGACAGCCAAGAGCAGGGCATTTTTCTTCCAGTCTGCCTTCTCCTATTGACGCCTTGCCTGCTTTTTTAATGATTTCAAGTTACCGAAGCAACAGAGCGCCCATTTGGAGGGTGAAAAGAACATACTGCCATTCTCCAGGCAGCTTCCGCTCCCAGGTGCGCGCCGCCCTCCCAGCCAAACTGCTACGCAATGAAGCATCTTTGAGATCGTGTCCTAGAGTCGGTTTCCATCCTACCTTACCTGGCTCCTCATTGGAGTACCGACCTCTTCCTCTGTTGTTGAAAATGCCATAAATTCCATTTTAATGGCTGCAGAGTAGCCCATTGGGTGGAAATACCACATTTTCCTTAATCGCTCTTCTGTTGTTGAACCCGTTTTAGTTCTCTCTGTTTTTTTTAAGGCGATCTGGCTGTGACCTCTGTCACCCCATTGATCGCCAGGGTTGATTCGGCTGATCTGGCTGGCTAGGCAGGTGTCCCCTTCCTCCCTCACTGCTCCATGTGTGTCCCTCCCGAAGCCGTCCCTCCATCGAAGAGGACGACCTTCCCCGCTAGAGGAGGACCGGTCTTCGATTCGGTCGAGGGTACGCGAGTAGCCGTGCTCCCCTGCTAGAACCTCTGTTTTAGTTCTCAATCCCAGGCCCCGTCGTAGGTTTCCCCTGAGGCTTGGATTCCCAGGAGCGGGATCCCCTGGTCGGTTCCCATGAAGATGTACAAGGGTCTTGGTTCCCACCCGGCCCTGCACCCACCACCTCTCATCAGCTTTGCTCTAATGTGCAGTCTAACAAATTCTGCCTTTGTAACTGACAGGGCTTTGACTCGAGAGACACAGAATTCACATTTGTTTTCCCTAAAGCATCTCTGAGGTCCCCAAATCCGAAGCCATCAGAAGCCAGGGCAAGCCACTTTCCAAGGCACGCGGAACAGCCCTGTCACCGTGGGAGCGGGACAGCCCTGCCACCGTGGGAGTGGGACAGCCCTGCCACCGTGGGTGCAGTGTGGTGGAGCACAGAGAAGCCTGACATGGGCAGCAGGCCTGGGTTCCAGCCACTCCCACCTGCCACCCACATCTCTGTCACTGTGTTGCTGTGTGACCTTGCGAAACATCTCAGCCACTCTGCGTTATCTTCCAAGTAGCATTAGCTCTTCCCCCATCTGAATGTTGGTGGGTGGTTTCCTAAGGTTGGTTCATTTCTGAAAAGATTGGTCACTCACTCAATCATTTACTCAGTAACTATTTAATTCGTGCTGCCTCAGGCTCTGGAATCGATTTCTTATCCCTCACAGTTCCGTCTGTACTGGCTGGTTCAACAGAAGAATGAGCCAGGGTCAGACAGTCAAAGGTTAAAATCCTGTCTCTCTCGAGGTTAGCTGTGGGCCCCGGGCAAGTCATTGGATCTCTCTGAGTCTCAGTTTTCTCACCTGTAAATTGGGAACAATAATAGTAGCCTGGAAGGTGGCTGGATGGATTAGATGATAGAATGCATGTAGAGTACTTAGTAAGCACCCTGCAAATATTAGCTATCGTAATAATTAGTGTTATACTGTTGTGACATTGCATAAAAGAATATCAAACAACTTCTAAGGTAGCCATCTGTCCCATTTTCAGGATGGCGAATACCTTGCTACATGCGGGTTGTGTGGTGCAGAGGTGGCAGGGAGGCTGGCGACTGCCCAGTAGCCTGCAGGGCGTCCAGGGTCTCATTTGTCCTTCCAGGCCAGGGCAGGCAGGATCCGAGCTCCTTCCTGTCCGTGGCTTAGCATCGGACTCTAAAACGGGTGAACCGAGGGTGAGAGGGTTTCCGTGTGGACCAGACAGAGTGAATGTTGGAATGAGGCAGTGCCTGAGCATTGCAGTGATGTCATAGTTAAGGGTGACAATGTTGTAATGTTAGGGTGTTAAAAAACGACTCAATATTAGAGTGTGTGGGTGTTACAGTAACGGGTAGAACATTATGCTAGGAGAGCTTTGGCTTTGGAAAGCTGTGAAAGAGGATCTTGCCTTTTGCTGAATCTGTAGACATAAAAAAGCCACAGAGAAAATGTGCTATAACTTTTCTGAGAGATGGTGGTCGTAGCTGTAGATAGAATTTTGAGGGGGAAAGTTTGAAACCGAACTGGCACCACTTTTATACTATAACACGTGTTTGGGAGCAGAATGCAAAACTTCCATGCATTTCTAACATTAAAACAACCTGACCGTTGAAACACATGTTGGTCAAGGCGGGCTGTTTGGGGTTATCTGCCTACCCGAGTGCCTTGGGCTGGGGCACTCACAGTTCCTCGCCCCTGACCTTGGGAGGCTTGTGGAGTATGTGCAGATCAGTCCCTTCATTCTGCAGGTGAAGATGTGGAGGCCCAGAGACAGTAGGTGACCTGGCCAAGCCACGTGGGGGCTTTGCAGAACCAGGAGTGGAGTCTGACCTCCCCGTCCCCAGCCCCACTGCTCCGCTGCTCCTGGGGTTGTGCTCTGACCGGAGGGCCAGGCGGGTGCTTGGCAGTCCTGCTTGCTGTGCTTGACCCCGGTGGATTCTGCCTTGGAGCGAAGCTAATTGTATGCATGTCTCACTTACCCTGCTAGCCGTCGACGTGCTTTTGCTTCCTGGGATGTATCTTATTTATTTATATGCTCTTGTTAAGAGAATAAGCAATTGGGAAAACGTCGTCATCTGGTCTACCTAGAACACAGTTGAATATAGCAGCTTTTTAGAGCTGGGAAACCTGGGTTCGAACCCTAGTTCTGCCCCTTCCCAGCTGTGTGATCTTGGGCAAATGACATAACCTCTCTGTGACTCAGTTTTTCCATTTGTTAAATGAGGTTGATATTAACCTCCTACTATTATTGTGAGGATTAACGAGATAGGAGCCTTAGCACAGAGGCTATGACAGAGAGTGGTGTTTGATAAACGTTATTGTGATCATCTCTTTCCTTCCTGCTGCCCCTCAACTCCCCCCTCCCCCCCCACCCACACACACATTCATCTTTCAATCCCTGGTGTCTGTTTCAGGCATAGAAACTTTACACATTTCTAAGTGATGGACATTTGGGGCTTGGGCTTTTCTTAATGAACTGGAAGAATTTTTTTTTTTTTTTTAATATCTCAAAAATCCCTCAGCAAGCTGGAAGCCAGAGAATAGGAAGGGAAGTTCGCACCTGCTCAAAGCCCGCTGTGCCCGCCCAAAGTTAAGTCTCACGGCCTCCACTCGGGAGAGTATTATTACCTCCGTGGTACAGATGAGGAAACTGAGGCACTGAGACCTGTTGCTTTGGCCAAGTTCAGAGAGCGAGAAAGAGATGGAGATTACATTCTGATCTAACCCTAAAACCCATTCTCCTTCCACGAGGACATCCCGTTTTGTGTTCTGAGCTGAGTGTGACATCCCGTTTTGTGTTCTGAGCTGAGTGTGACCCAGTCTTTGCCCAGCCCTGGGCCAGGGAGGAGATTGCGGGGGTAGCACGTGGGGAGGGAGGGCGTCAGAGGAAGGGGACGTGGTCCCAGTTCGCAAAGCATCATAAAGTACCTTCCAAATAGGCATCCAGAAGACGCGGCAGTGGGTCTGGACTTGCTCCGACGGGTCCCCCCGCTGGTCTGGAATACCCAGTTACTTCCTCGGTGGCGTGTCATGGGACTCCCCAGTGAGTGGTGTCCTCCAGACAGGCAGTTGCACGAGGGGACCAAACTGAAGCTTGGAAAACAAAAGCAAATGTGCTAAGCAAAAGGCAAAAAGGGCTCTAGACGGCATCTTCTCATTGACGTTTCTCCTTCGGCTTCATTTATGTCGATGTGGAGGAAACCCAGCCAGGCCAGACTAGCCTGGGATGGGCCTGAGCAGGAGCCAGGCATGACACAGCCAGCCAGAGAGAGAAGTGAGACCGTGCCGCAGACTGGGGCCGAGCTCTGGGGCAGCAGATGGGGTGGTGAAGGCTGCCCAGCGGATGACAAGTCAGGACAGGAGGCTCAGGTCAAGGTCAAGGGTGAAGGTCAAGCTCTGCTTTTAGGGACTGTGGATGTCAATCTACTGTCCCAGGAGATCCACCCAACACTCAGACCAAAGGGATGGGTTGTTCAAGAAGGCGGATTCACAGACACAGGGCAGGGACGGATTAGGGTAGGAATGACCTTTAGCAAGGTCACGCGGCTTGGGCAATGAACAGAGAACCCCATCCACCCAGTTCTGTGGCTAAGACCCACCGGCCACCTCCCCTGTCCCTTCCTTCTGAACCCCAATGCTCCGTGGGGCTGGATCAAGCCACAGGCAGTGGCTGACTGATCCTGCTTTCGTCTCTAGCCACAAAGAGACAACAGAATGGAAAAATAATTAAAAAATAAGAGTGGAGGTTGGGGGGGGGTGTGCCTTGGCAGGGGGGAGGGCTGGGGGCTGGGGGAGCGATTTCCAGAGAGGAGCGGGATAGAGGGCTGGAGCGGTTGGCGTCCTGATAACCAACAGATGCGATTCTGCAGATAAGCGTAGCAACTTAGATAAATCTCGGGCTTTGGAGGTGGGCGCCGAGTCCCCTCTCCTCCGTCTGCCTTTTTTCAATTTTATCTCTGAGCCAAGGGAGGGGGCGGGGGAGGGCAGGGAGGGGGGCCAACTTCATCTTCGGGGACTTTGGCTTTTCTTTTTAATGTGTTTTTCCCAGAAGGTGGGAAATGCCAACACACACTCGGAGACCTAGAAGGCGGCCTATGTTTTTTAAAAAGCAGCAGACAAAAATCAAAATATTTGAAAATGTATTTCATGGTAATTATGTCATATTTCATGGGCTGGTGCCACTACTGAAAGAGAGGCTGAATGCCTTAATTTGTATAGAAATTGTAATCATTTGTTCATTTCAAGGTGAAAATTGCATTTTTTAATTTAAATTGTATCCTGCATGATAGTCTATTATCTAGTAAAATTGTCTCCATGTCTGAATGCCTTATATGCAGCTGCAATGCTTGTTACAAATCCACTTATATTCATAAAAGCAGGTGGACATCTCAGGAAATGGAAGCCGTTGTGTGTGTGTGCGCGTGTGGACGCGTGTGGACGCGTGTGGCGGCAGTGGCTCTCCTTGGCCATCTCTCCCGCCTGCCTTCCTGGCCACCCAGCCCCCACTTCCAACTCGCATGTCAGCATTCCCAGGTCTCCTTAACAGATGATAATTAGTTGCAATAAATGAAGAAGCTGCACAACGTGGAAAGACAAACCTTGGACTGAAGCAGGGAGTGGCAGCCCCTGGCAGGTCGCAGCCCGGGCCCCCTCGCTGGGCCATCTGCACAGTTGGAAGTGTGACTTCCTCCAAGTGAAGGTTCCACACCCACGTGGCAGCAGAGTGGGTAAGCGCCTGGCCCTGGAGCCCGACCGCCTGACTCTGACTCCTGGTTTCGCTACCTGCTTGCTGTGTGATCTTACACGAATTCCTTAACCTCTCTGGGACTCTGTTTCTTCCTCTTTAAAATGGGGCAACATCTTACACGAATTCCTTAACCTCTCTGGGACTCCGTTTCTTCCTCTTTAAAATGGGGCAACATCAAAATCTACTTCAGAAGGTTGTTATCAGCTGAATCCTCCTGCCACCTGTCCATACGGCCTGGGAGCTAAGAGTGGTTTTTGCATTTTTTTTTATTTTTAATGCTTGAAAAAGAAATCAAAAGGAGAACAACGTTTTGTGATGTGAAATTATGTGAAATGCAAACTCAAGTGTCCATAAGGACAATTTTACTGGAACGCAGGCACACTCGTGTGTTTGCATGTGGCTTCTCTCACGCTTCGAGAACCAGAGTTGAGTAATCGTGACAGAAATTGGGTGGTCCACAAAGCCCGAAGTACTTACTAACGGGCCCTTTATGGGAAAAGTTTGCCAGCCCCTGAAATAATATAAGTAAAGTGCTTAGCCCCGTGTCCGGCGTGGGCTGTAAGGGAGTTTGGGTGTTTATGCGAAAGTTTCCAGACCCCCAGCTCATACTGGTACACACTGATCAAAGACAGAGAATTTCTCTCTGGGGCAAAAACCGGAGTTGGGGTCTGTTTCCCCAGAGGAACTCAACCCAGAGTTTTCCTGGAAATTTTGTGAACTATTTTTTTCAACTCTGGGATGTCAGAGGAGCTCTGGACCAGGAATTGGATGCTCTCGTCTACCCACGGACTCTGGGCCTCAGTTTCTCACCTGTAAACTGGGTCCCTTCCAGCAAAATGTATGACTGTGAATGCCCCATAGCCTGTGTAAGCTGCCCAAGCGTTCCTGGCACAGAGCAGCTGCCAGCATGGTGAATGTCTTCCTCTCCTTTCACTGGGGTAGAGTCTCTTGGTCATTGCAGGAGTTTGTATAGAAGCATCTACTACCCATTTTTGTTTAACTCATTCATTCATTCACTCATCCAGCAATTTCCAAGCATCTCCTATGTCCCCAGCCTGATTTGCAGAAGGCTCCATTGTGGGCCTTCTTAAATTACAGGCGCCCTTTGGCAAAAGAGAAAGAAAACCTGCCCTCAAACTCTACCTGAGTGCCCTTTGGTGACAGACTTTATCTCTGAGCCTCAGTTTCCCCGACCAGAAAGTGGAACGAATAATTTCCCTCTCCCTCACAGGATTATGGGAAGGACTCAAAGAGATGGTGTGTGTCACAAGTCACAATCACAAAGATGTGGAAACAACCCAAGTGCCCATTAATACATGAGTGGATTAATAAAATGTGCTATATGTATACCATGGAGCACTAACTCAGCTCTAAAAAAATGGTGATCTTCAACACTTATGTGCACATATAGTAGTAACATTCATCGGGTGGCGGGCAGGTGGGGGGGGAGGAGGGGATGGGTATATTCACACCTAATGGGCTCGGTTCGCAATGTCTGGGGGATGGACACGCTTGAAACTCTGACTCGGGTGGGGCAAAGACAATATATGTAACCTAAACATTTGTACCCTCATAATATGCTGAAAAAAACTTTTTTTAATTAAAAAAATAAAAAGTATATTATTAAAAAATACTAAAAATGGTGATCTAGTATCTTTTGTAACAATCTGGTTGGAACTGGAGAACTTTCTTCTAAGTGAAGTGTCACAAGAATGGAAAAACAGACACCACATGTACTGGACACTAACTTTGAACTAATCAGCCAACACCTATGTGCACATATGGAAGTAAAACTCAACGGAAATCAAGCAGGTGGGAGGGGGATGGGTAAACGCACACCTAACGGATACAATGCACACTATCTGGGTGAAGGGCACACTTAAAACTCTGACTCAAACTGTACAAAAGCAAGTTATGTAACCAAAACATGTGCACCCCCTTTAATATTCTGAAAACCAAAGCCAAACCAAACCAAAGCATAAAGAGATGGTGTGTGTGTGTGTCAAAAATGCCTTGCCGACTGTAAGGAGTCGTGCAATTGGGATTTAAGGATTTCTCTTTCCCAGGAATCAGGTTGAGGACAACTTTCCCAAGGCCACACAGCCGAAGAGTAACCCAGATGGGTGTAACCGAACACCTGGGTTCTTACCAGCCACCACACCCCCCTGTGGAGGCATTTCGTGGGGAAGAGAATGCTGGCCTTCTGGTTGCAGCCTGGGGGAATTCAGGGTAGGAGAGAGTTGGAGTTAGAGGTCTGGGGCCTCAGTTTCCCCACTGGTTGTCAATACTGGCTGTGTGTCAAAATCAACTGGGGACCTAAGACAGTAATAAAAATAATGATGATGATAATAACAATGATAACAATACCTGGGCTCCTTTCCTGGAGGCTCTGATTTATTGGGGCAGGCTGGGGCCTGGGCATGGGTATGCTTTAGCCCCCCCTCTGCCCTCCTCTCCCTCCCTGTCTGTGACTCTAACAGGCAGCAGCTAGGGCCTCGCCCTCAACACCCCTTCGGCAGCACCTTGGAAAGACGTGGGCTCCGGGGTCAGCAGAAGTGGATTCTACTCCGAGCTCTGCCCCAACCTCCTATCAATACCCCTACGCTGGAGGTGAGAACATACAGCCCCTGAGAGCTTCCAGAACTTGCTCAGGGCTACACACCCAGGGTAGGCAGAGGAATGGCCCCTGAGTCTGTGAGAGCTGGAGCCCCCCCATCTCGCATGCCTCTCCCAGGAGTGCTTGCTTGGTTCCAGGGGGGCAGGACCCCAGTGGCAAATGGCTAACGGGGACTGATCTGCAGCAGAGAGGGTTTGCAGAGGGAAGCCTTTCTTGGCAATCGTCCAAGTGAGTTTAAGCGCTAAGAGCAATATTGACCAATTACTGCAGGCCTACTATGTTCTGGACGCTTTGCCTACATCGCCCCATGGAGGACCTACTGTGTGCCTGCTGTCTGGCTTCAGCCATTCCTCCTTCCTCTGGACTTCATCATCCCCTCCCCCCACCTTTTCCTCTTGCCTCCAGCTGCCGCTTTGCAGATTCCTTTGCTGGGTCCTCCTTTTCTTTTGAACTTGTAGTGCTGGAGCACCTAGTAGGGCTTGTCCTTGGCTTTCTCTTCTTCTTCTTCCATGTTCTACCTCACTCACCCACTGGATGATCTCAACCAAACTTTAAACACAAGCCAAATTCCCTGGGTCACAGGTTGAACAGCAGTCTCCCCTCGTACTACAAAATTGTCAGGTGGTGCCATCTCCCCGGGCCGTCTCCTAGGGAGCTGTCAGCTCTGACATGCTGAACAGACCCTGTCGAATCTCTGCCACCTGCTACCCGCCCCTGACTCAGTGAATGGCCCGCATATCGACCCAACTGTTCAGGCCCCAAGCCCAGGAGTTACCCTACATCCCTGCCCTGTGTAACCCCTGTCACATCCCAATCCATGGGCAGGAACTGCTGGCTCCTCCTCCAAGATGTGTCCTGAATCTCTCTTCTCCTCTCCACCTCCATCGCCACCCGTGGTCCAAGCCACCATGGTCACTAGGCCCCTGGCTCCCCTGGGTCTCCCCTGGCCTGCCGCCCACAGGCTGTTCTCTGTACGACAGTCGGACAATCTTTTTCTAACAATCATCAGATCATGTCACTCAAGACCCTCCGTGGCTTTCCTTCATTCCTGGAATAAAATCCAGGAATCTTTGCCAGGGTCTACAAGCCCATCTGTCCATTTCACCCTTCCAATCTCCTGCCACAAATGAATGACTGATTGACTAAAGAAATGAACAAATGAATGAATGAGTGACTGTATGGGGAAGAGCCTGGGCTGAGAATTAAGAGACACGGACTCAAGCCCTGGTCACTCGGGGACTTTGGACAACCCCTTTCATCCTGTTGGGGCCTTTGCTCTCAATATTTATTGGTAAATTCTCACACTCTTCCATGAAGTAGGTATTGTTGCACCCATTTTCCAGATGAGAGAAAGGAGTCTTGGAGGGGGTAAGTCTCATGCCAAGGTCACCTGGTGGTAACTGAGAGAGCTAAGATTTAAACAGCTGCCCATCTGGTTCCAAAGTCCATGAACTCTCCCCTGTGCTTGGAATCTGCCTCCTACCCCTGACCCCTCCTCTTGTCTCCAGCTTGGGACCAGGGGCCCATCCAGCTGCAGCTAGAGCTCCCCACCTGACCCACGTTCTGCAGAACCCTCCCCTCCCCAGGGCCCGGCTACTCCCAAACCAGCTGCACAGGCTTGAAGAGGACACTTTGTAAGACAAAGTGTACTCAACGGGAAAAGGGCATCCTGCCACGTCCAGCTGTCTTCCGGAAAGAACCAGATCAACTGCTACTCTGAAAAAGAT
Source organism: Mirza zaza (assembly GCA_008750895.1). Lineage (NCBI taxonomy): Eukaryota > Metazoa > Chordata > Mammalia > Primates > Cheirogaleidae > Mirza > Mirza zaza. The sequence goes on along the minus strand of VSMD01086751.1, from coordinate 56,912 downwards.
GGAAAAAATTCCATTAATTTAGTGAGCCTGGACAGAGCCCAGGATGACTGAGGCCTTGGTCTCCCAGCCTCTGCGTAATGGAGCTACCCCCTCCAACCCCCTCCTGGGCCTCCTTCTCACCCAGAGTTTCTCAACCTTGGCACTGAGATTTGGGGCCAGATGGTTGGATGTTGCAAGGACTGTCCTGTACATTGCAGGGTGTTGAGCAGCACCCGTGGTCTCTACTCATCAGATGCCAGTCGCAGCCCACCCACCCATGTGACTACCATCAGCATCTCTAGACATTGCCAATGTCCCCTAGGGGGCTAACATTACCACCAGTTAAGAGCCCTTGCTCTAAAATTAAGCATAGCCTGATCCATAACTGTTCTCTCTTGCAGGATAACAGCCTCCTCCTAGCAGTACCCTCGGTGCACCTCCAGCCCAGATCACCAGGGAGGCCCTAAGCCTTGTGGTGGCCCTAGAGAGACTCTAACCCCAAGTCGCCCCCCCCAGAGCAGGATGAAGGCACAGCCCTAATCCCCATGAAGGACTCAGAGTCCACGTGAGCCCTGCACCCTTGGTGCCAGCTGTGACCAGCCCCATGGGGAACTCCTGGTGGCTGAGCGGCCAGCAAGGTCCCTGCTGAGGCCACAGGTGAGAAGACCCTCCCACCCACTGAGCCCTCTCCCCTGCTGCCTCTGCACTCTCCAGGGAGTGGCCCCTTCCCCTCATCAGCTGTCTGGGCTGAATTATTTCCATGTTCCCAGACTCTCAGCAGTTGGCCTGGAGGGTTGGAGGCCCCCCAGGAATTCCAGCTGGGCATGGGGCATGCACGGACTTGGCAGGTGAACTGCTCCCCACCCACTGCCCGCCTGCTTCCCCTGCGCTGAGGGGAAAGGATAGGAATGGTGTCACACGCAGAGGGTGGCTGTTTGGGGCCCACCCAGCAAATATCCCACGTGCTGCCCTACACTTCCCAGACTCCTTTGCAGTAGTAAGCTGGACCCATGTGACCAGTTCCAGCCAATGAGCTGTGAGAGGAAATGACACCTGTAACTTCTGGGCTAAAACAGTTAAGAGCCAGTGTGTCTTGCCCTCCCTCCTCTCCCCCAGGTACAGGGAGCTTGGAGGCCATTCGTTCCAAATGGTACAGGACCACAGTGGAGAAAACAAACCTTATCACTTAGGGCTGCGGAGATTTGGGGTTTGTCTGCCTCTGCAGCAGAGCCAAGCCCAGCCTGGCTGATACAACAGGGCCTGTCTAAGAGATCAGCTCAAGCTCCAAGGGTCTGGAGACAAAAAGTCACCCACACAGGCCGGCAGCATACCATGGAGTCCCCAATAAAAACTCTGGACATTGAGGCTCAGGAGAGCACCCCCAGTTGGCAACACTCTGTGCGTACTATTATATTTCACACTTGGAGGAGTCAGCACTGTCTGTGACCCCATGGGCAAAGGACAGCTGGAAGTCAGAAGTGCTTTGTGTCTCTTCCCTCAGCTGACTTTAGTCCGTGTCCTTTCACTGCAATAAACCATAACCACAGGTGTGACAGCTTGCAGTGACATCTGTGAGTCCTTCTGGCAGATCACCAAGCCTGAGGGTGGTCTTGGAAACCCCCACGCTCTGCAGGTAGAAGCGTGGGTGTTCTGTGGACTGCCCCCTACTTCATGCTGCCTTTGCCACCTCTGTCGTGAAAGACGCGTGCCCAAAGGTGGCGCCACGCAAATGGACCTCCCTGTACCCCAGAGATGTGCTTCATGGGCCAATCTCTCCTGTGGGGACAAAATCCCCATGTGGAAAATGGTGATGAAGATCTCCCTTTGACAACACTGGGTCAGCGTGATGGCCTCGCAGTGCCACTCCTGGGTGTTTAGGCCAGATAAATAAGGGGCTGGGACAAAGACGTTCATTGCAGCCTGGGTGGGCCTCCTTTAGAAACTGGAGACATGAGATATGCTGAAACGTTACGCACACAGAGGTGCCGCTCAAGTAAAGTCACATGGAAGAAGTTCAGCATCACCTGAAGTTGAGAAGAAACAGAGGAAACCTACAGCACAAAGACATTTATTTAAATTCATGACACCCATAAAGCTGTTTTTCAAGGAAGTAAGGGCATACATTCAACATGGAGGATGCTAACGTATGGAGGAAATAGTAAAACAAGACAATGAAAATTGACATTGATCAGACATTATAGAACTAGGAGAGACACCATGGGTTATAAAATTACTGGCATAACATTGTGGCTTATTTGTCTTGTCCACTGGGTGGGGGGGTCTTTGCCTCGTCCTGCCCCTTTTTTCCAGCCTTCACTCCAAGGAAGCACATCAACTCTCCCCAATTTTGGTGAAGTTCCTTCCGCACACTTAGTTCCCTGGTCCCCAGCCTGCCGTCAGTATCCCTTGAGTCTGCACACACTGCCGGGTACATCTGGATGCCTCTTTCCAGACGGTCGGGGGTCTCATTCCTGACTGCAGCTTGGAATCACGTGGGACACTTGAAAATTTACCCCCACCCCACCACGACGCTGATACAACCGGCCGTGGCAGGGTCGCACGGGTGAGGTTGTGCCCAGGGATGGGGACACTGGGGGGACTGCTCCCCCCCCACCCCCCTCTCACATGACACCAGAGTTTTCTGCTTGTCTCTGCCCAACTAAGGTATTTCAGAACCGCCTTGGACAGGACCTAGCACGGGCCAGGCTGCCAGGAAAGTGCTCGTTTGAGCTGTGAAGCAGTTGTTTTACAACCATTCAAACGGACAAGACACACGACATTATTGAGTTCGGCCTGGCACAAGGACCAGATTCTTTTTCAGCCACTCCTGGATCCAGCTCCCGGTTTCTGCCTGGATCTTGGAACCCTCACCTACCGAGAAAGAAAATCCTTCCGTTTTGCTTTTAGGACTGCCTGCAAAACTGGGGGACCAACATGGCTCAGAAGGCTGGAATCAGTGGGCAGTTTATGGAGGTGTTCAAGGGTCATGCAACGGTGCCCTGTTTTGTGAAAAGTGTGCAAAGAATCCAGAGTTTTCTTTCTCTCTTTTTAAAAAATACTCAAAGAGTAAATCTCTTCATGATTAGAGTCTTTTAAAATCTCTTTTATCTCTTTGACTTCTCCCTGAGGGAGGGCCCAGCTAAAACACTAACCGAATCCCATTTTTATGTCTAGAGGGACCAGAAAAGGGGGCCCTTAGGAGACAGAGGATGAGAGGAGAACCTCTAAGAGGAGAGGGGTGAAGAAGGGAAATCTCTAATTTTGTGTATGAACTGATACAAGCTCCAGGCCTAACTTCAAGCAGTGCATGCATGGGATACACAGTTTTTTTAAGAAAGCAAAGGATTTGAGAACTGAATGATGATATAAAACACTTCTTAAGTATGATGTTAACCACTGGGTGGGACAGGCCCAAATAGCCTGGCAAACAGCATAGGCTTGGAAAGCCAGACTGAAGTTGAAATGTCATTCACAGAAGGCAAAACTGATTTTATGATCTGGACTTAAATAAGTTGATGGCCTGCTAAATTAAAACAAAAATAAAACAAAGTGAACTAACAAATATCCTATTTTCCAGAGGATTCTAGAGTCTCACAACAAAATATTCAAAAAGTCCAAAATTATTTGACATATCAAGAACCAGGAAACTCTAAGTCATTCTCAAGGGAAAAGACAATCAACAGATGCTGACCCTAAGATGATCTAGATGTTGGAATCATCAAAGACTATAATGCAGCTATGGTACCCCGTGAGATAAAGGTATATATCCTTGAAATGAATGAAAAAATAGAAATTCTTAGCAGAGAAAGAGAAACTATAAAAAAGAACCAAGTAAGAAATTTATAATTAAAATAAACATCATAATTTTTTTATAAAAAAATCGCTGGATAAATATAATAGCAGCATAGAGATAACAAAGAAAAGAATCATTGAACTTGAGGACAGATCAAGAGAAATGATCTAATCAGGAGAAAAGAGAAAAAAAGTTTTTAAAAAATGAACAGAACCTTGGAGACTTGTGGGACAATAAGAAAAGCTGTAACATTTCTGTTATTGAAATCCCTGAATAGGAAGAGTAAGAGATGAATACAGAAAAAATATTTTAAAAAAATAATGGCTGAAAATTTCCTACACTTAGTGAAAAACACATAAATATACAGATTCAAGAGATTCAGTAAGACCCCAAAAAGGTAAATCCAAAGAAAACCATGGCCAGACACAACCTAATAAAACTTCTGCAAACCAAAGATAAAGAGAAATCTTCTTTTTTAAAAAAAATTGTTTATTTATTTAATTAATTTATTTTTTAGAGAGAGGCTCCCTCTTTTGCCCAGTCTGGAATGTAGTGACATGATCATAGCTCATTGCAACCTCAAACTCATGGTCTCAAGTGATCCTCTTGCCTCTGCCACCCAAAGTGCTGAGATTATGGAATGAATTACTGTACCTGGCTCAAGAGAAATCTTTAGAGTAAGAGAAACAATACATGTTACATAAGAAGGAACAACAGTTCAAATAATTGTGGATATTTCACCAGAAACCATAGAGGTTAGAAGACATTATAACATCTTTTCTAAAAGAAAATAACTATCAACCCAGAATTGGTTATTTGGCAAAAAGTATCTTTCAGAAATGAAGGCCAAAGAAAGATATTCTTGGATGAGGGAAAGCTAAGGGAATTCTTAATCAGCAGACATGCTGGTTAAATTTCCTGAATAATGGGTTCCAATTCTTCACTCCCCTATTAAGACATGCCCCCCAAATTTGTTCTTCTCACTGAAATTTGGGAGCTGAAACCATAGGGAAACTTGGAACTTCAAGAATAAAGAAAGAGCAACGGAAATGTTAGATATCTGGGTTAATATAATAGATATTTTTCTCCTCTTGCATTCTTTAAAATATATGATTGTTAAATATAACATCGTCTGACAGGGTTCAGTGTATATATATTTAACACATAGGACAGCTATAACATCAAGTGTTGTAAGGCTTCTGTGTTTTATTTTTATTTATAGGTAGAATATTAATTTTAAGTAGACTGTGAAAAATTAGATGTGTATATTGTAATCCCTAGATCAATTGCTAAAAAATAGTGTAGAGAGATCTAGCCAAAAACCCAAAAGATAAACTAAAATGGAACACTAAAATATATTAAAATAATCCAAAAGAAGGAAGCACAAAGGGAATGGAGAAACAAATAAACAAAAAGAGATTACAAACAGAAAAATAATAAAATTGTAGACCTAAATCCAACATATTACATTAAATATAAAAGGTCTAAATATAGACCTCAAAAGACAGAGATTGTCAGATTCCAATAATACTGTCTATAAAAAAAAAAACCTCTTAAGTGTCTACATAATTATACTCTAAAAATTTTCCAGAGTATATGTTGTCTAGTTATTTGCCATTCAATATTTAGCAAAAGCCCAGTTTTTAAGTCACATTAATTGTGATTTTCTTGATGGGATTACCCTCCTTCTTTAGATATTCTCAAATGATCTCTGGATCAAATGAAGTCATCAAGGAACTCCGTGTCTAGCTTATACTACCTCTTCTCATCTCTCCTCACCTGCCTTTAGGGTTACTTTTACTAAATAGCTCTCGACCTCTGCAGAAGATCATTAAGGGAAATAATGCCTCAGAACACATCTTCATATACTTCACAATTTTATTCTGTTGTTATTTATCATATCACATTTGTCCTCTTTAGGAAGACACCAGGGAGAAATTATTTATAATGTTTGAACCTTCCCTTAGCGAGATTCTTACTTCCCCATTGACATTGGTTCTTGTGTAACTCACCAGGTTTCCCATTTTCTATTTGCTGCTGGGAAGCTCTGGGTACTTCCCTGTCATGTTAAGCATGACAATACAATAAAATATTCCGTGATCATATAAGTGTGCGGTGCACAGGGCTAAAGAAAATCAGGTTATTTTCCATATTACGTGATCTCATTTAATGCTCACAACCCACTCGGAGGTTGGCGCCATCATTAGAGTCGTCAGAGAAGCTTAGACCACTGGCGCAAGATTTCCCAGTGGTGTCGTCAGGACGGGGACATAGGCTGTCTGCCTTCAGAGTCTTCCCTGTTAAAGGTGCTTAGGGAATGTGTTTGCTTCCTCTCCAGGACCTCCTGAAGAGCCTCGGGTGGGGGTGTGGCAGTCCCCAGTGTCCCCTTCCCCCCTCCCAGGGTAAGTCCTGTGTCCCTGCTCCCCTGAATGGCAATGTGGCCATGTGCCTTGCTCTGGCCAGTGGAGCGTGAGCAGAGGTGTCCCGTGCTTTGGGTAGGAGCTTTACGAGCCAGTACATGATTCACCATCTCTGTCTTTCCTTCCGGTACCTTCAGCCAGCAGGCTTGAGATGGTGTCCATCCTCTTGGCCTCACTACAGTGAGTAGTGGACGGAAAATGAACGAGAAAATAGCAAACTTTCGGTGCTTTAAGCCACCAGGATTTGGGGCTGTCGGCTACCATATTCTATCCTGTTACAGTGGGACGGACTTTTTACTTCCATTCGAAGGGTGGGACAGCAGAGGGGAAGTGACTTGCCCAGGGTCACTCAGAGGGTCTCTGGCACCAAGGGTGGAGCTTTACTAGAGGAAGCACTGTTTTATTCTCTCCAGGGAAGAAAGCAGAGGTGACTGGAGCTCTGCACACGCTCCCTGGCTGCCTCTGAGAAACGGGTACCCGCTCCCCTCAGTAGCGGTTTCCATGTTGGGAGCAGGAAAATGACTCTCTGTTCAGAGTAAGTTGGTGGCAGCCTGAGGAGGGGAAGGGGGCCCTCTGGAAGCTGCACTCTCAGGGGGACCAGGAATTCTAGACTCGGGTCTGCAGCAGGCGGGATTGCACCCAGCCTCTCTGTCCTGTTTGTCCCTCTCACGTCAGTGGCTCCATTTGTCTGAGTCTAACGAGCCTCTTCCTCTCACTAGTAAATATTGCCCAAGGAAAGGCTGTGAAACTCATCTACCACAGGGTGTGCGTGACCGATGAAACTAGGAGGAGGGACTGTTATGTTACGCAGCATCACTGCGGCAAACGTTGACTGATACACTTGTATGTCCAATATCCGTCTTCCTTTTTCCTTCACACACAGAAACCTGATTTTATTCTGGGCAGTCAGGTGCCTGGGACTATGGGATGCGAACAGTTTGGGGGGACTCCAAGGACGGCTCCCTAAGGGGGGTCCCCAAGGGCAGTCCGTGTGTGGGAGCTGCTTGGCATTGCACACTTGGTACCCTGCACTTTGGGCTGCTGGTCTCCCAGCCTCCCCAGCACTGGCGATGGGCAGCTCCGAGCCATCCTGGGATCACGGAAGATCCTTAGAGGGTATCCAGGCTGCTTTTTCAAATTATGTGGTAATAGAGCCCAAGAGGGGAAGAAAATCGTCTCAGTACCCCGTGAGTCAGATGCAGAGTGGAACCTCCCCGCGTCTTTCTGACTCGCTGAACGACGGGTTGCCCGGCTGGGGCTGGGGCCATGGGGGCAGACCTAGTGGGACATGGTTGGAGCACCCGGTCTGACAGGGCTGTTTGGATTCCACAGGGGGCTGGCACCACGCTCGTCACACTTCAGGGACTCTGTGTGGAGGAGGATGCTGGGGGTAGCTTCTGATCGGTCACAGACCCCGGGAAGACCCAACCTCCCTCCAGGTCCCGCCCTGAAGAACTTGGCCGGGTTGGATGCACGCAGGTCAACAGGAACCACCTAGCAATTGTTCATGTTCCATTTCAACCAACTCCCCCTCCTGTTCAGAAGATCACCCAAGGGAACCAGCACCCTGGAATGACCTGGGTACCTGGGTTCTGGGCTGGGGAACGTACGTGGAGTGGACATTGCTGTCCTCTTTACTGGCCCAATGCACCTGTCCCCTAAACTGGCTGGCATGCACGTGGCTGCCAAGGGCTCCTAGCTGTGCCTTTCTCCAGAGAACTGCCCTCCGCCAAGAAGAGCCACTTTAATTAGAGATGCTTGAGCAGATTGCTTGGTTTTATACATCACTTACTAGCCACCCACCCTCCCACATCTCCCGGACAGCCAGCAGCCAATGACTAACTGATATTGTGGTATAAAAAGCCAGCCCCCGGCCTCAAGGCGGGACCACTTGGGTGTTGACACCCACATCCCAGGGCTCTCTGTGGCATCAGGTAAGAGCCAAAGGTGGTGAAAACCACCTCTTTGCTTTGTCCCTTGTCCTATCTGCTTCCTTCGTGCCCTTACAGATTTCTCTCTCCATCAATAATTCAAAAAGAGCTGGGCACAGTGGCGCATGCCTGTAGTCCCAGCTACTGGGAAGATTGAGGTGGGAGAATCGCTTGAGCCCAGGAGTTTGAGGCTGGGGTGCACCATGGTTACATCTGTGAACAGCCACTGCATTCCAGCCTGGGGGACACAGAGAGACCCTGTCTCTCTAAAAAAAAAAAAAAAAAACCAGAAAAAATAATTCACTTGCCCAACAATCCTAATATTCTTCCAAGATCACATGTGAGCTTCCAAGCTCTCTTCTGCCTCACAAAACCTGTGTCCCGGGAGAGAGCCACAGAGGCTTCTAAGCTTAGCAGCAGGAAAAGTTTGTTCCAGTGAAGACAACTGAGGTTTCTCTAAACACAAGTGAAGTTTCACTCTCTAACACAGCGCTGTACCTCTGAGCTCAGAGAGACGCATAAGCAACAGCATCCATTGATCAAATATTGATTAGGCATCGGCTGCCTGTCTAGAAGCTACTTGGCACTGTGGGACCCAGGGGGGCACAAGAGAAACACAGTTCCTACCCCGATCCTCCAATTTAGGTCAAAAGGCTTCTCAGACACCCCGCCCCCTCCCGTCCCTTCTGGGGCAGCCACGTAGTGATGATCAATTGAGCACACGAAACCTTTGAAATGCTTTTAATTTCTTTTAATGTATAACAGTTACGCCTGAGTTACAGAGGAAGCGCTTACAAGCAGCAGGTAGTTAAAGCAAATACCAGTTTCTCTTTCTAGTCTACTACTCCATATAGCTGAATAAATTATGGTGCGATTATATTTAAACACACACCTCACGCCCGCACACACACACCCCCTGCTCACACCCGCACGCACACGCGACTCACTTCCGCACAGAGGGAAATGGCTGTGAGTCAAACACGGAAGCAACAGAGTTGCAGTTCCTAGGAAGAAGGAATGTTCTAGAGGACTGTGCAGACCGTGCCCAGGTGGCGGATTGGCCGTGTCGGAGCTGACGGAAGAAGCATCACATAGACAGGAGCCTCGGAGCGTCTCGAGTTGGCGGCTGGAGTGCCCCCATTTGGTCTGGGTTTGGTGGCTCTGTCGGGGGCGGGGGGAGAGAAGACCTCCGTACTCCCCGAAAAAAAGCTCCCAAGAGTGAGGGACACCTTCAGGAGCTTCATGAGAACATCAACCTAAGAGAGGCCCCAGAAAATGTCTCTGTAGTCGGGCGATCATGGAATTTCAGAGCGTTCCGGGATCCGAATCTTGCACTGCTCCGCCAACGCCACCTCAATGATCGGTCCGAGTCCGGGACCCAGGACAGGCCCCGGGTTCTCAAGCCACAGTCAGGCTGGAAATCTGACCTTCCCATTTTCTTCTGGGCAAACTTGTGTCCTCGTTCTCTCCTTCCCTCCTACCCCCCTCGTCACCTGTGTCCTCTGCTCTCTCGTGTTCCTCTGGCAAAAGGACGGCAAAGGTAAACCAAGTAAAAAACACGTTATAAAAGCGTCGCTTGGTTCTTACACATCACTTCTTTTCTTCATAGCAAGAGAGAAATACCAAAGGAAAAAACGAAGCAAGAGAAATGGAAGAACCCAACAGAGGCTGGAATGCGTCATCTGAAACACACGGTATGAAGGTAGATCCCTACAGATGGTCCCCGGCACTGGCACGACACGCACTGTGGGGTTTTCTCTCCTTTTTTAGTGTGTGTGTGTGTGTGTGTGTATATATATATATGCATTTATAAAAAGTCAACCTCCTATAAACGAACAGCACATCACCACATTTCCAACTAATGTACAATGAGCTCAGAAGAAGGCCCCCTCCCCCATAGAGAGAGCCAACGGCTACTTGTGATAAGTTGGAAGAAGCATCTCTTATTTTGCTACGGACTCTATTTACAGGGGTGGATAGGGGCTGTCCTGGGCTGGCCTGGCCACGGGAGTTCCGGCCTTCTTCCTCTGGCCGTGGCCGGCCCCAAAAAGATGGAGGCCTCGTGCCTCTTGGCCAACGTCATCTCCCCGGTGAAGTTGAGAGCCAACACAAGGCTGAATTTTATAGACTGAGTTGGCTGGACACGTTAATGCATGGGGTTTTAGGGAAAATCTGTTGGGGTCAAGGGCCTCTTTCTGAGGGGGCTGTGGCCCCTTGGAGAATAGGTCCCATTTTCTACCAAGATGGCAGCTTGGGAGAACTTCAGAGGTGGTGGGTGGAATGAGACATCATTGGTTTATTCCCAAGCAGGTCTCGGTTCCATTTCACCATAGAGGGCAGATATTTGGGATTGGTCCTAGTGTTGGAATGTCACCTCCTGGGGGTGGGGCTGGGCAGTCTTGATGTCACCTGCCTGAGACCCCCCTCCCCCAACTCCTGAGTCACACGGGATATAGAGAGACTCAGACACTTTCTGAGCCAGGCCTCCAGGGGGAGGGGTTGACCGTTCAACAAGGAATGTGCATGAAGAATGGGGTTGGTCCTCAGGAAGAGCTGCTTTCTGCTGGGGCAGCTACAAAAGCAAGGACTGAGTCACCAAGTCACCATGGTCCTCCTTTTTGTCCAGAGCTTAAAGAACTGAAGGTCTCCCACGGTGGATGCTCTGGTTGAAACCTCGTGTAGCTGGGTCACATGTGTCTGGGTGTCTGCCGCTACCAAAGAGGCTGTTTGTCCCCAACCATTAACAGGTTTCTCTAAGCCAGAGCCACGAGCCACCCTGACTGTGGTGCAGGGCAGGCTTGATATTTCCAAGTCCGAAGGTGAGAAGACAGGTGGGCATTTGTCACAGAGGTGACATCCATGCGGGCAAGTGTCCTGGCATCTTGCCAAGCCAGCTCCCCAGAGGGAGGGGAACTCGGGCTGAGTCCCCAAGCAGCAGCCCTGCCCCCGAGGGAGGTGTTGTCGGCAGAGGGCAGGAGGCATGGACTGAGCAAAGAGGTGCCTGGTACGCCAAGTGGGGACAAGCAATTTGGTCCCATGTTTGTGAATTCAGCGCTGTGTCTCCCATCCCAAGTACCTTGTTCCCAGCAAAACCCGACAAAGGTGATCTGCGCGTGGATCGCAATGACAGTGACGCGAAGATGAACGTAATTGTGATAAATAGCGAAGGTGGTGAGAAGTCCCCAAAGGCGGGGTAATCGGGGGCTTGACTCATCCCCCCGGGGCCCCAGCTCTTAAAGGGGGATGAACTTGAGGAAGCCACTGGATTGGTCAAGGAAGGTGCCTTTTCCCTCTTCCCTGGAGCCTCTGGCACCGTCCTCTGCCCAGGGGTGGCAGCTTGAAAAATGGCCACGTCTGCCCCAGCCCAGCTGTGCCGGAACAGGAGGCAGAGGCCTCTTGGCCAGGAGCGAGCCAACACTGAAAGACGACACTCTAGGTGGGGCAGTGACAGGCCCCCACTAACATGCCGAGGGGACTCTGGTCTTGTCTGTGGGACAAGCGGACCCTCCTCCACATCTCCAGGGGAAGCTCTCTGCACCCCCAGCAGCTTAAGGGGGCTCCCAGGAAGTCCCTGGGGGACTGGGCAGGGCCGGCTGGGGCAGGGTCTCTGGGGGGAGGTTGTGTGAAATCTACACTCCCGGGGTGTGGACAGGCAGGCAGAGGGCTGAAGCCTGGGGCGACAGAGGCTTTGTTCGGCAGCACCCCCCCGGCCCCAGATGGGGGGCCAAGTGGGACCCTGGGCTCCCTTCTCTGAGCCCTGCTTCCAGATGCCTGAGTTGGGTCCTTATAGCCTGGGCCCACATGGCCCTGCCCCCTGGATAAGCCTCTTCCTGGGCTTCCCAGTCTCCCTGCCTGGGCCAGATTCCCCCCCACACCCAGCAGAGGTGTGCGGGGAGGGTCCTGAAGTCCTCCAAATTCCTGGGTGGTGGCGAGACTGTTGCCCTGCTGACTCCCCTGGGACAACCCCAGGGCCGGGGCCCCCTCTGCTAGAGTCCCAGTGTGCAGAGGAGGGAGGGGCGGTGGTTCTGACTTGAGCCAGAGATCCATGTGGAGGCCCGGCTCCCAGCACTTCCGGCTGAGAGCAGCCAGGTGAGTGTCACCTCCACCTCTGGCCAGGGCACCCTGGAGTCAGGTCCAAAGAGCTCAGGCATTGTCCTCCTCTGGTGCCCAAGGTGCTCTGTTCAGGTGAGCCTCAGTCTCCGTGCCCGAGATAGCCCTGAGGCCACAGCCGGACTTGGAGGGGGAGGACCGCAGGCTGGTCAGAAACCCTCCTGGGGAGGGGGTGAAGGGCAGGCTCCAGGGCATCACTCTGGACCCCTCGCCACAGGTGAATGACAGGCTGGCTGTCCACCTCCGCAGGGCAGGTGTGAGAAGGGGATGGGCTCCTTTCCTGGCCTCCTGGGACCCCAGGGGCATGAGGGGGCTGAGGCTGGAAGCTCAGGGGTCAGTACGGGTTGGGCAGGGCCTGGGCTGGGGCAAGTCGCCCCAGGGGCCCTAGTAGGCCTGGCCAGTTTCCACGGGCAGGAGTCCCAGCACTGCGGAGTGTTCCCCCAGCTTCATGCGCCGCTGTGTGGACAGGCTCACGTTTTTGGTCAGGTAATCAACAGCAGCTGGAAAAAAAGACAAACTCTTAGACACTGGGGTTCTTTTTGTTTACAGTTCCTTTTATAACCCACATCTATCCATCCATCCACCCACCGATCTATCCATCCACTCATCCACCCATCCACCCATCCATCCATCCATCTACCCACCGATCTATCCATCCATCCATCCACCCATCCACCCATCCATCCATCCATCTACCCACCGATCTATCTATCCATCCATCCATCCATCCACTCATCCATCCATCCATCCACCCACCGATCTATCCATCCATCCATCCACCCATCCATCCACTCTCCATCCATCCATCCACTCTCCATCCATCCATCCATCCGCCCATCCATCCATCCACTCATCCATCCATCCACTCATCTATCCATCTACTCATCCATCCATCATCCACTCATCCATCCACCCATCCATCCACCCACCCACTCATCCATTCATCCATCCATCCATCCACCATCCACCATCCACCATCCACCATCCATCATCCACTCATCCATCCACCATCCACCATCCATCATCCACTCATCCATCCCTCATCCATCATCCACCCATCCATCCATCTCTTCAGGAAGCTCTTTCTTTTACCTCCTCTCCAAGCATTCAGCAAGCATTTACTTAACACTTATTGTGTGCCTAGCTCTCTTGTGGGTTCCGTAAGGAGGAACAGAAGGGTTTCCACGTGGCTGCGTGAAGAATTAATCTCACTTTCCAACAAGACCCGTACATATCCCTGTTACCGGGGAGGCCCAGGGAGTCCCACTGTGTCCAGGTAATGATGAAGGGGAGGCCCTTCCGCTATCTGTGGGTCCAGTCCACGGATGAGGCAAGGCTGGACCCTTGCTCCAAAGCCAAAGCAGCTCTGCAGGTGGCTGAGGGGTCCCTGCAGAGGGAGGGGCCAGGACACTGATGTGCAGGGAGAGGAGACCCACAGCCCCATCAGTTCTGGCCAGCCAGAGGAGACAGATGAGTGTCTGAGGGTGTGTGTGCATGTGAGTGGTGCACACACACCTGTGTGTGCGAACAGTGGAGACAAAAATCCCCTGAAGCAGTAATGGGCACACACGTGGATGTCCACACAGCAGCAATGCTTGCACACACATGCACGCACGTATGCACGTAAGCCGTGTGCACTATTGTGAGTAGATGGATGGTGGAGATGCCTGTGCATGTGCAGGCACCGTGCTCAGGTGAGCTCCACCGTGCTCAGGGCGACCACCGGCCTGCGGGTACGTGCGCTGTCTTGACTGTGCTAATCGTGCCTATCTGAGGCTACAGCAGAAATCAGCCCTGACCTAACGATTTGGCTGACACGTGGCCAAGGCCTCTAAGGCACAGGGATGCCGTCTCCCAAGCTGGGATCTGTGGCTGTGGCCAACTTGAGCCCCTGGGACCTGGGGGACCCAGGAGTGAGAGGATGACAGGAAGAGCACTGCACTGCAAATGACAAGCCTGGCCCGACACCCGCTCTGTCACCTGCCCCCCCTCCCCAGGGAGCCTTGTAATGCTCTACGTACTGCCCGAAGGTGGGAAGTGGTTGGAGGTCAAAGGTGATGGGCGTGGTTGAGGGTGAGGCCGGGGAGGCAAGGTGTGCAGTGCCGGTGGTTGAGCCGTGGCAGGCCGTATTGCCTAGTAGCTCAAATAACCGAGGCTCAAATCCTGCACCTGCCAACTGCTAGCGTGTGATTTGAGGCCCCCTACCTCACCTCTCCAAGCCTCAGTTTCTCTGTCTGTAAAACGGGGATAATCACAGCACTTAGGTGGTAGAGTTGCTGTGAAGGTCAAATGAGAAAATGCACATGAGGTGGTTCGCTAGCACTCTGCCCGGCCCACCGCGGGCTGCACTGCAGCGGGAGACTGGGCTTGGGGTTTAGTGAGCAAATGTGGTCTTTGATGGGGGCAGCTGCGCCCTGCTTGGTGGCTTTGGGCACCTCACTTTACCTCTCTGAGTCCCTTCCTTGTGTGTAAAATGGGGAGAGCAAATTTGAGCCTCCTAAGAGCTGCTGTTTCCAGGATGGAATCAGAAAATGTTCTTTAAGTTGTGGCACAGAGCGCTCAGGGGCTTGGCCCCTAGATTCCTAAAGGATGTGCAAATGCCCTGGGGTCTCTTTGGAGTGTCTGAACCCTGTGCTCCTCAGCTTGCCAGGCTCTAGGGTAGGTGATGAGAGGAAAGTTAAGTCTTCACAGGGACTGAGCTGAGCCCTGGGGCTGCAGCCTTCCTCTGAAGTCCCTCAGCCTCTGGGCTCCCCACGGGTAGAGCAGAGGTGGCGGTGGTCAGTCTTGCCCTGCCTTAGCTCTGCCGCTTCCCCTGGGTGGGGGTGGGGCATTCCCATCTCTAGCCTTGGCGGGGGACCCTGCCGCCCTGGGCACACCATTTCTGCTACCTGGGGCCTGTCTCACCTGGGGTCCAGGGTCTACCCCACCAGGAAGCCTCATTCCCAGAGAGGGAACAGGGGTGGGAGGAGGAGGAGCTGGCGTTGACCCTGAGCTTGCTCTATGCCGGGTGCTGTAAACACCTTGTGAGCACAAGGTGTTTCATTTAATTCTCATAACAGCCCTGCAAGGCTGATAACATTGGTATCCCCATGTTGCAGATGGTGGACCCGAGGCCCCAACAACAACACGTTGTTGCTATCTACACTTGCCCTGCTCTGCTGTTGAACCCAGAATTTATACCTTCTAGTTAACTGTATGTTTGTCCCCAGGGACCAGCCTCTCTCCACCCTCCCCCACATACCCCCCCCCCCAGCCTCCGGTAACCATCCCCCTATACTGTATCTCCATGCTATTCACTTTGCTAGCTCTCGCACTTGAGCGACAATATGCGATATTTATCTTTTGGTGCCTAGCTTATTTCACCTAGCATAATGACCTCAGGGTCCATCCCTGTTGCTGGAAATGACCGGATTTCATCCTTTTTATGGCTGAATAGTATTCCACTGTGTGTATGTGTACTGCATTTTCTTTATCCCTTCGTCGGTTGATGGACACTTAGGTCCCTTCCACTTCGGATAGATGCCCGGCAGTGGGATCGCTGGGTCACATGGCAGTTCTACCTTTAGCTGCCTTTGAGTGACAATCATGACAACAGCAAAGTATTGAGCACTTACTATCTGCTAGGCAGGCATGATCTCATTTAATTCTCTCAACAGCCCCATGCCTGAGGTATGACTGTTCCTCTATAAATGTGGAAACTGAGGCACGGGAAGACTGCTGGCCCCGAGCCAGGCACAGGGCATGGCACGGAGGAGCCCACGTTGGTTCTGCTTGTGCCTCTGGCCACTCAGCGTGTCTCCTCCTCCGTAGCCTCTCCCAGCTGCCCAGCACACAGTAGGGGCTTGCCCGGACCCTACCGAGGTGGCCAAGGGGACACCAGGAAACTAAACTTCCCGGACGACCCGCCCAACTTCAAGGGCACCCAGCTGGCCGCGGAGCCCACCGCTTCCCGGGATGGAGCCGAGGGCCCGGCGAGGGCAGGGCCGTGACATTCCTCGTTATGGCCCCTGTCAGTGGCCCTCCCTGTCCCTCTGTCTCTCCACGTCTCTCCTCCTCGGCCTCCCGCCCGCGCCTGGGCTCCAAACGTCCCCAATTAGATTAATCGGGAGTTGGCAGGAGATGTGGCGGGGATGCCAACCCGTAAACAAATCTCAGCCGTCAGCGCCTCATCAGCCCGAGGCCCCAGAGGAGGACCCTTCTAGACACAAATTCTTATTAGACTTGTCAGATCTATTAAAATTCTTTTCACACTTCTGCGTCCTATCAGCCCCGTCATTAGCACAGCCCTGGCCTCTGGGAACGGTGGGGCCATATTAATCTGCCGTGCGCCCCATCTCTGGCCCGGCCCCGCCCCCTCCAGGGACGAGGCGAGAGGGACAGATGGACGGACAATGGCCAGAGCAGGGGGGAAGGTGCAGGGGTGTCCCTGGGAAGACGAGAGGCCCAGGGAGAGGACGGGGACCCTGGAGTCTAAGGTTTGGCCCACCTGCGCGCTCGCTCCATGCACACCTGCAGGGACGGGTTGTAGGTGCGGCTGCGCACACCTGGGTGGGGACTTCTGGGGGACCTCAGGCAGACGGCCTCTCTGAGATCCTGCTTCCTCCTCTGTCCACGGGGAGTAACCGTGCGAACTGCACAGGGTGGCTGGGAGGATGAAACGCCAGACTCATAGTAGCTGCTCAATAAACAGGCATTCCTCCTTCACGCACATTTTGTATGTTTACACGAAAGCCGTGTGTATGCGCACGTTAGTGACGACTCATGTATAAACCCGTCTCTCTGTGTGCGCGTCTGTCCACGTGCAGGTGTGCGTGAAGCTGTGAGCATGGATCCACATGGGGGTGGGTTTAGGTGTGGACCATTGCTGAGTGGCTCACACTGTCTGCGGTTTGAAGTTAGGAGACTTGGGGCCCACCTTTGCCCTGCTGTGGGACTTTGGGAAAGCTACCTAGCCTCTCTGAGCCTAGTTTTTGCATCTGTAACCTGGGGACAGAGAGCTGTGAGAAGTACATGGGTGACGAACATGCATTTCGCCCAGTGCGCTTTGCCACGCGTGCACGGGACAGACGTGCAGGGGTGGCAGGTGGACCTGGGCGTGCCCCTGCACACTCGCTGTGAGAGCCCAGCCACAGGTGTGTTCAGTTGCCCATGGACGTGGGGCATTTGGTTAATGGGAACATGTGTGTCTCTGGGCTTTCTCGGAATGTCAAAGGTGAGGGAGCTGGTGCCATGGAAACACTTTGAGATGACTGTGTCTGATCTGTGGCTCCCATTTCATAGATGTGAAGACTGAGGCTCGGAGAGGCAGGAGTGTGTCCTGGCCACACTAATTGGTGGCGGAGGAGCAGATTTTCTTCCGGCCCCTCCCAGCCCAACCCGGGAAGCTCTGTGGGGGCAGGTGGGTCTGTGCTGGGAATCCCTCTGAGGAGAGCAGGAGAATGTGGCCCAGGAGGAGCTCTGAGCTGTCCCCAAGGAGCCGGGGGAGCAGGGGTGGAGCTGGAAGGGAGCGAGAGGAGGAGGAGGGAGAGGAGGGAGGAGGAGAGAAAGAGAAGGATGGAGTGGGGGGAGCAAAGGGGGAACAAACACTCCTTTCTCACCTCCCAGGCCCCTTCCTTTTTGATCCCCTCCCCTGCTGCCCCATGCTGACTTCGGGGTTAATTTTATTTCCGAACTGGGCAGGCGCCCCTGGAGCAGGGCACCCGGCTCGGCTGTGACTAACGCCTGCCCCAGGCCGGCTGCCTCTGAGACTGCTCTAAAGCTTTATCAAGAGCATGTGTGTCCGCCCCGTGCCCGACAACACGGGCTGGGCCAGGGGTCGCCCTGGGCGCCTCTAGAAACGTGTGTGCACCCTGCTCTCAAACATGCCTGTGTACCCATGCACACACTCACAGTTATCCACACAGAGAGCACACACCCAGACGTATATCCACACACACGTGTGCACACGGCACACCTGTGCACATGCCCAAACATGCACGCATCACTATTTACACAGTGCACACATACTATACGTGTCCACACACGTACTCCAAACACGCAGTCACAGACACACTCAAGTATGTGTACATGCCTGAATTCGTGTCATCTGTACACATGTACAGACAGCCACACATATTTGCACACTCACATACATCTATAAGCTTGCACACATGTTCATTATACATGTCCACATATTGCATTTACATACCTATGCCAAACACACATGCACATACATAGACATACTCATCCATATGCACATACCTGACTGCACATTTAAACTGCTGTGTATATTACAGACAAGTGTGCTCACATATGTGCACACGTGTGTTCACACACATGTATGTACAGTGTGCTCATTTATATGCACACAGTGGTCATATACACACATACCCACATGTGCCCACTCACACGTACTTACCTATATGAAAAGATGCATGTAGCAACACATGGGTGCTGAAATGCTCAGGTGCGTCACATGCACACAACGCATGCACAGACACGCACAGATCACAACACTTCCTTGACTCGTGTATTCACAAGCACCCATATATACACGTGCACATGCACATATGCAAACATGCACATACACAGGAAGGGACCGAGAACACAGCTGGGAGGTGGAGGCTGACGCAGCTGGCCCTCATTTGGCCGTGGAGGCCAAGGTCACGTGAGGAGGAGTGGGTTGGGGGCTGGGCAGGAAGCAGAGGTCACTAAGGCTGGGCCAGGGCCTGGGCTGGGGGAGAGGACGCCCTTGGGCTTTGGGGCCTCACCTCCTGGCCACACGCCCTTCTGATTAGTTTGACACCAGCAGGTGAGGCCTTTGCAGGGAGGTGGAGCGGGAGGGGAAGCTGGTGCCCTCCGGCTCCTTGTCCTGCCTGGGCCCGCCCTGCTGCTGGCTGTGGCCAGGCCTGCCCTTTCTAGCCTTTGGTCCGAGGGTCCACCACCGTCCCCACCTCAAGGCAAAGTGCCAAGGCGGTAACAGCAGGGGTGGGTGACAGAGCATCACAGAGTTTGGGGAAACCAAGGCTGAGGGCGTGGGTGGAGGACAGAGGTCAAAACACAGCTTTCCCGGTGCCCGGGGGGCGGAAAGGGGCAGGGTCTCACACTGGGTTGTCCGGCACGGTGGCCGCCAGCACATATGGCCATCAGTTGAGTACTGGAACTGTGGTTCACGCAACCGGAGAACTGGATCTCAAAAGGGGATTTAATTTTACCTAACTTAAAGCCTGACCTTCACTTTAGTTATTTAGTGGTGGGAAAACTTATAAGCATATTTGGAACAACTTGGGTGTATATATCTATTTTCTCAATTATAAATTTTATAATTTCATAATGAAATTTAAATACAGTTTGAGCATTTCCGATGAAGACTTAGAGTCTGAATTAAAATGGGCTGAGTGTAAAATACACACTAGATGGCAAAGACACGGTATGAAAACGAGAATGTAAAATATCCCATTAATAACTGCATATGGATGGCATGTTGAAACGCTCATCTTTTGGATATGTTGAATTAAAGAAAATACGTTAGTAAAAACAATTCCACGTGTTTCTTCTTAGTTTTAAAATGTGGCAACTAGAAAATGTTAAATGACATCGGTGCCTTCTATTACGTTTCTTTTGGAGCCCAAGTGCAGAGGCAGGGACCTGGCCAGGAGATGAGCTGGCTTTGATGCCCAATGCAGTCTCATTTTAGGTCGGCTCTTCCTCCTTGCTGGACCTCATTCTCCCCATCTGTGAAATGGGCACCCCCACCCCAACGCCATCTTGCAGCTCTCTACAAACAAGCAGGAGGCCCTCGGAGTGTGGGGGCAGGGATGGGGGCCGCCCAGGGTCCCGGGCACTCACTCTGGCCGTACTGGCTGTACTGATAGCCAGCCACGGGGTCCACGCTGTAGCCGGTGGTGCTGTAGGTGGGCGGGCAATAGGACTGGGAGGTGGGCAGGCTGTCCCCCGGCTTGATGGAGTCGGCCCGCTGGCTGCAGCTGGCCGAGATGGAGGTGGCCGAGTCCAGGCCGCCGTGCAGCGGGGAGATGGAGAAGTCGGCCTGC
Source organism: Mirza zaza (assembly GCA_008750895.1). Taxonomy (NCBI): domain Eukaryota; kingdom Metazoa; phylum Chordata; class Mammalia; order Primates; family Cheirogaleidae; genus Mirza; species Mirza zaza. Next base: position 36,649 of record VSMD01086751.1, on the reverse strand, counting down.
GGCTGCGGGGGCACCGCGCTGGGGTTGCTCAAGATGCTCATCACCTGCGGGGGAGAGACCGTCAGCGCCGGCCTGGAGGGCGGGCCCCAGGACACGAGCACACGTGGGGACCGTGCCAGCCTGGCCCCGGGCAGGCCTTTGCCGGAGGTGTTCCCTTGAGGTCCCTGCAGCGCTGAGGTCCTCGGTTTCCCTGGTCTGCGCGCGTCGTGTGTGCGGGAGACGGTTACTGGTCTTCAGTGCTTCTCCTGCTCGAGTCCTGACCCAGGGAGCCGGCCCTGGCTGAGAGCTCCGGGGGCGCAGCAGGGCCCTTCTCCCCTCTCTGTCCCCAGGGCCCGGCTCTCAGGAGCTCCCTGGGCTTGTTTTGTGAATGAATAAATGCACGCACGGATGAATGAATGCATGCATGAACTGACTAGCTGACAATGCCTCTCCCATCGGTCAGGAAGCTCTGCCGGGTCAGAGGTCAGTGCCCCCCCCATCAGACCGGCAGGCCCCCATCTCCCAGCACACACCAGAGCGGACCGCGATCTGCCCGGCTTCACCCCTGTTCCGTGCCAGGCTCGCTCCACTCTCGACTCTCTGGACTTCAGCTCCCTGCGCGTGCGACATCCCGGTGCCCGCCAGCACTCTCCAGCCACCTCCCAGCCGACTTTCTTCGATGCTCCCCAATGTCTGTGACCATCACCTGCTTCCCTGCTTGGCCTGGGGCTGCAGGCAGGACCCCCCATCCGTGCTGGCCACTCAGCCTGACGGGGTGAGGCTGGTCTCTAAAAACTCAGCCTAAAGAACCTGGTATGGAGACGTCGGGGTGCTCACTTATTCACTCAACAAACCTGCATGGCTGGTGATCCTGGCCCCCAGGGTGAGGGCCGAGGGCCCGGGGACTTCAGAGAAGAGAGAACCACAGTCCCCGCCCTCGGCGTGGGGAGGGCAGGGGGATGGCCTGGGTCTGGTCGGGAGGCAGCCAGCAAAGACCATGAGGACACGGCCATGCAGTCAGTCCGCCCCAGTGACCTCCTGGCGATGCCACCCCTTATGGGAGGAAGACCCTGAGTGCGAGGTGGGGACAGCTTTGCTGGTAATCTGCCCGGCGCCAATCCCCACTGGGCACACAGCTGTGTTTTCTGACCCCCTCCTGCGGGGCGAACACAGGCCGTGGGCATCAAGCCATGGTCTTTTGGCCAGCTAGACACCTTCTGAAGGTTTTACCTTGCCATTCTATTTGTCCCTGCCATAGGCGTAAGGGCAGGGCCATGGGCAAGGGCACAGACGTGGATTCCTCTGCCCAAGGACAGATACTGACCGGCTGTGGAGCCTTCGGGCGTGTCCCTTAGCAGTTAACTCATCCGACTCTCCCAATCCAAAGCCCTGCATAGATGTGGGGAGCAGAGCTAGGGTGCCCATTCCTCAGACGGAAAAACTGAGGCCCACAAAGGACCATGGCTTCTCCAGATCTCGCCACAGGTCTGCACGTGAGCAGTGCACCTGCCCCTGGCTGGCCTGGGAAATGCCAGACGGCCGCTCAGGGACGAGTTCAGGCATCTGACCCCTTTGGAGGCTGCCTCCCCAGGGACCAGCAGGTGGGGGGTGAGTGGGCGGGACCCCCACTCCGAGCACAGCCTCTGCCTGAGTCTTCCCTCCGTGCCCCCAGCACACGCCCCGCAGCCCTGGGGGCTTCTCCTCCATCTTTCCCTCCCCCCGCCCTCGCAGAGCTGCCTCCGGGCTGGGCAGGTGGGGCTGCCCATCGGCTGGCCTTCGCCTCCGCTGCAGCCGGCAGGATGCAACGGTGTGTCGGCCCCACGAAGATGGCAGAGACACCCAGCTGGTGTGCAAGATGGAGAGAGAAGGTTTTGGGGGAGGCTGGGTGGCGCAGCGTCTGGGCCGTGTCAGGGTGCAGGGTCCCCAGCTCTGCCATGGCAGGTGGGCAGCAGGGCCGGGGTGGGTGTGAGGGGCCGGGCTGTGTCCGCTGCTTTCTGACTGTCACGATGGGATCTCCTGAGCTGAGGGATCCGCGGGGGGACCAGGACCCAGAGGCCAACTCAGGAATCTGGCGCTGCCCTGGGCTGTCAGCTTCCCAGTCTGGACCCTACGTTCTTCCCGCCCGTTTGCTGCCCCTCGAAGGAGGCCTGGGCCCCGAGGACGGGCTCAGAGCTCAGGGAACTCACGGGCCCTGGTTCCCTTCACTCAGCAGGACAGTGTCGGGGTGGGGACTCGGCCCTGGTGAGAGTCCAGTTGGATGCTTCCCCAAGATGCACGTCCCCAAGGTCCCCGAGCTGCAGAAGGGATGACGGGAGGGAAGAACGGGGGACGCTTAGGGAGAGCACGAGGGTGCTCGGGACAGGGCGAGAGCTGTGCACGGACCCAGGACGCATCCTGTGGGACAGAGACCCACGCAGAACTGCCACCAATCCCAGATACCGCTCAGGAATCATCAGTGGCCTCTTAGGACCTCCCAGAAAAGGCTTCTTGTGACCTGATCTCTACCTGCCCGTCCCAACGCCTCCCACCCCTTCTTACCTTGCACTTTTCCTCCCAGCTCTACCAAACAACGTGCTGTTTCCTGAAGATATCCTGCTTTCGTTCATCTATTCATTCAACAAACACAGCTTCACTACCACGTGCCAGGCTGGAGACAGGGCTGGCTGTGAGCTCTCTGGGGGGAGGATGGGGCTCTGTGGTCCCAGGGCCCACATCGAGCCTGCTACATGCCCTGGGCTGGGAAAAGCTCTGTTGAATGCATGCGTATTCACTGAACAAGCATTTATTGAGTGTCTATTATGTGCCAGACTCTGAGCCAGGCACTGGGGTACAGCGATGAACAGTGCCCGTCCCCTGCCCTCCAGGAGTGGAGCTGTCTGTCTAGGGATGGGAGCTGACAACAAACAAGTGAGCAAATAGACAATATAATTTCTGATACTGATAAATGCCATGGAAAAAAGATAAAGGGGTTCGTGGGGTAGTCAGGCAAGCCCTTCTCAAAGAAGTAATATCCAGCAAGGCCAAAAAGAACAGCCCTGGGAAGGCATGGCAGAAAAGCTTTCTAGGAAGGGGAATCAGCAAGTGCAAAGGCCCTGAGGTGCCTGGGGCCGAGGGCACTGAGCTTTGAGACACGCCCAGCAGGTTTAAGAAAGAGCAAGAAGGTCAATGTTGAGAGTAAAAATCCCGGGCGCTGCAAGGCCTCCTGCAGTCCTTTCTGGAAGGGGCTTGCCCGGTGCCCAGTGGCGCAGGAGTCCCTGGACCCTGGGCAGCCAACAGGCAGCTCAGAAACAGCTCGGGCCCAGGCAGCTTTTGCTGTAATGGGATTTGCTCAATGGGATTTGCCCTGGAAAATCAAGTCGAATCCACATCTGGGGTAGGTGTGAACGGGGGATGGCAGCACCGCTCACTCTCTCCCTGGAGGCCCCTGGATCAAAGGGCTTCCATTTCAGCCAACCCCTTGTCTCCAGGCAGGGCAGGACCCAAGCGGAGAGAGGTGTGAGGGGAGGACCCTTGCTGATGAAGTCCCCAGCCCAGAGTTACAGGAGTCACTTCACTGATGCCTCGAGCAGATGGGCTAGTACTACACCCATTCTGTGGATGGGGAAACTGAGGCACCAGGAAGTGAAAAGTCTCACCTGAGGTCACACATCCGGTAAGTGGCGGAGCTGGGACTTGCACCCAGGTGTCCCAGACCCCTAGCTGTGCTCTTCCCTGCGGCGGGCTGTACCGGAGAGAGCATGGGGAGCCAGCCGCTGGCGACCCCACCACGCAGTGCCCTCAGGCCTGCGTGGCCCTCGCGGCCCCTGGCTTCCCCGGGACCTCCGGGTCCCTCTGTGCCTGCAGAAGCAGGGAGCCGGCCACGGCGAGGGGCCCAGCCGAGGTCTGGGGCCTGCAAACTTTTGAACTTGAGGAAGTCCCGGTCTGATGCGGTAATCCACCCCCCTCAAGAATGCGGAGCCCTCTCCCCGGGTGGGTCTGACTCTTTCCCGGTGACCTTGCTTGCACTAATGTATTACTTCTTGGTACGTTACCGTTACTAACTCAAAATCAATACCGACCTCCACATCTGCAAGGTTTTATCTAAAGGCAAATCTCAGGGCTGTCTGTCAGGCTGACTGACAGCCACCCTCCCCTCCTCCCCCCGGACCCCCACCCCGCCCCGGCCCCCACCTGGCCCCCAGCCCCTCCAAATCAGTCCCAGCCTCGCCCAGACTAAATCAATAAGGGCCAGCTCACCCTCCCTTCCGCCCGCTGGGGAGAGCCTTGCTGGTTTGGGGGTGGGGGCCCCCCTTCCACAGCCTCTGCTTGCCGCCCCCTCCCCCGGGACTCCACGGCCCGCTCCCCTACTTTAAAAGAAGGGGATGGGAAAAATGTAATTAATTCCCTCCGTTCCTGAGCTGGCCCCGAGGGCCTGGGACAGAGGAGGCTGAGCTGCGAGATCTGCACCCTCTGTGATAACCGAACGTGGCTTTGGGAGCGCGGCTGCAATTAGAAGGGGCGACCGCCATGGCGGGCTCCATGGCGGGGTCTGGGTCCTGGAGGGGGCGGCGCAGCGGGGTGCAGAGGGGAGAGGGAGGCAGGGGCCGGAGACCAGAGGTCGGGATGTGGGGGTGGGGGCACCCTGGAGGTAGGACAGGGCCTGGCATCAGCTGCAGGTCACAGAGCCCCACCTCCGCACTGCCGGGTCCGGGGACCCTGAGGCCCCAGAGGAGCAGCAGTTTTCTCCGCAGCAGGGGGTTGGGCCAGAATGTCTGCGTTAGCATCCGTGCGCTGCTGCGCTGGCTGACCGTGGCCCTGGGCGATCTCTTTAACCTTCCTGTGCCTCAGTTTTCTCATCTGTGTAATGGGAACCATGATGATGGTGGCTACCTGCAGAGTCGCTGTGATGACTAAATGAGTAAATGCACGTGGAATGTTAAAGACAGTGCCTGGTGCATCGCTTGTTCCCTGTGAATGCTACCTCTCCTCCTCCCCTTCCTGCGTCCCCTCCCCACACTACCTGGATTAGAAGGGAAGACGAGGTTGGAGGAGCTGGCTCAGGGACCCGGCCTGAGATGGGAATAACTGGAACCGGTCGCTGGAGAGCAGTGAGTGGGAACTTCTCCTGGCTGTGTCTTTTGTCACATTTTTCCCATGGGGGCTGACACCCAGTAGGTGCTTTCCGAATGAAGAATTGCTCTGCTACCTTAGAACAGTTCTGCCCCCTGCAGAAGCTGGGGCCTGCACTCAGGAAAGGAAGTCAGGTGTGTGTCACTTTGACAAGTCACAGCCCACTCTGGCCTGAATGTGCTCATCTACAGAGAGGGAGTGGCATCCAGGGACATCGGGCCCTTGTGGCAAACCTGCGAGATGTCCCAGTCTAAACCCAGCCAGGTCTAGAATCCACCTGCCGCACAACAGAACTGCCCACCCCCCACTGCGCGGGACACACTCCTGAAGACACGACCGTGAGCAACTGCAAACACCTCGCCCGGACGCACAAACAGCTTTCGGTGAAAGCCCCAATTAGCCGGCACAATAAGCCCTTACGTTTGCACAGCTACTTTCTTAAACTCATCCAACACACACACACACACACACACACACACACACACACACTGAACATGTAAACACACCTAAATACGCACATGAAACCTGAGAGGCAACTTGGAGATTGACGATTTTCGTAGATGGGGAAACTGAGGCTCAAAGAAGGGGAGTGACTTGCATTAGTCTCGCAGCAAAGTAATGGCGGCGCAGCTCACCCCAGGGCTTCCTGCCACTCGCTCCTGCCCCCAACACCTCTGTCCTGGGTTTGGCTCCAAAAGGACCCCCTGGCTTAGCTCGCAGAGCACTGTTATCTTCCAGCCTGAGGTCCGACTCCAGCCCTGGTTGTCTTGTGAATTCATCTCCTCGACTTCCACAAGGGCTGAGGGGGCGACATTTGGGGGAGAATCCGTTCCATCGTCCGGGCACAGCTTGCCGGGCATGGGAGGCAATGCTTGTCTGAATTGTATGAAACGTGTCTTTACGGACCAAGAAACTGTCCCCAGGCTGAGGGACGACCTGGGGCAGCCCAGCTCACTAGCTGCCCTGGAGTGCACCTCTGTGCCCAGCCAGAACTGGTCAGGGGCCGAGGGCTGGGGCCGAGGGGCAGGACGGCGCCACTGGCTTTGTCCGCTCCATGCTGGCTCTGCATCTTGGCTGCCCGCTGGACTCCCCTGAGAGTCTGGGGGTCCAGCCTGCTTAAAGCTCCCCAGGTGTTTCTAATGGGCAGCCAGGTTTGAGAGCCATCACTATGACGGCGGCACGCACGTAACACGACTACACATCCACACTCACGTGGGCGAAGACATGGATGGATGCACACAAAACACACGCCGACGCACAGACACGCATATGCATGAGCACACACTATGCTGACAGGCCAACACACACAGGAATGACATCTACGAAAAACTGCAAGCACAGACACCGCTAGGCCACAAACCACCCACATGCCTTGCAGACACGTGCACACAGAGATGGGCACACATGCCTTCACTTGACATCGCCTCCCAAGTCCACCTTGGCCAGCGCTCTCATGCAAACCTGTGTGCCCACCTCAACCCTCTCCACCTTCCTCCTCCCTTCTCCTCCCTCCTCTACCCTCCTCCACCTTCCTCCTCCCTTCTCCCTCCTCCACCCTCCTCCACCCTCCAATGGACATCCAGACACACACCCCCCCCACCGATCCACTGTCTGTCCCCAGCCCCACACTGGGATTAGTGCAAGCGAGAAATCACCCACCCAGGCAGCTGGCCACCCCGCGCTTCCCTCCCCCTCCCCTCAATTCTCCGCTAAGAGGATCTGGGCCCCCTCCCCTCTCCCTGCCCCCTGTGGACAGCAGTAATGGGCTTCGGGTGCTGACTTGGAGCTTCCAAACAAGATTTCCTGCAGGTCTCCCTGTCCTCTGCCTCCCCCTTCTTCCTTCTCTGCTTATGGCCTCGCATCTCTCACCCTCCACACCGCAGCCCTGCACCAAGCGGCAGGCTC
>VSMD01086751.1:0-29631 GCA_008750895.1 Mirza zaza | reverse complement strand
CCTCCCCTTCCCTCCCCTCCCTTCCCCTCCCCTTCCCTCCCCTCCCCTCCCCTCCCCTTCTCCAACCCCAGCCTTCCATGATGGCTTTTCTAGGCCTGGCTGCCGCATTCTCTCGCACACACACAGAACCTTCCAGTTTACAAACCTCAGAACTGCTCTATGAAGCATTGTGACCCTATTTTTCAAGATGAGGAAACTGAGGCTTAGGGACTCACCCAGAATCATCTAGAGGACAAGTGGCAGGACTGGGGCAAGAACACTTGACCGTGACTTCTAGTCTAATGTTCTTGACTTGTCCCTGGCTGGTCTTCATTCACAGTGGACGGCTCAGGGTCACTCATTATCTTAGCATTGACTCAGTGAGTGTGTGCATGCGTGAGTACTGAGTGTGTACGAGCGTGAGTGCCGTGTGTGTGCCTGCGTGCTCACGCACAGGGGAGATCTGTGTGTGGGAGTTTTGCATGTGTGCAGTGAGTCCTTGTGTGACATATGAGTATTGCATGTATTTGTGTGTGCCTGTGTATTATATGTGCATGGGAGTATTGCATGTGAATGTGTTAGAATTTGTGTGTGCATATGTGAGTTCTGTATGCCTGTGTGTGTGAGTATTGTGTACTTGTGTGTGCACGTGGGACTATTTTGTGTACATGCAAGCGTATTGCGTGTGTGTGCATGTGAGCGTGTGTGAGGTGTGTGTCCCGTTCGCCCCCTCGCCAAGAGCACAGACTGCGCTCGGCGACCTCAGAAGCCTGGGGTCACGTGGTGAGCACCGGGTCACCGACCACCATCTCTGACCCGGGCGGGCGCTCCCCACAGAAAGACCTGGGAGGAGGCCCTGTCTGAGAGGGGAAGGGAGTGATGTGGAACGCAGCGGGAGGGATTCAGTTGAGACTTTGGCGGGAATCTTCTGGCATGTGGAGGGAGAGACCCTGATAGGCTGTGACATCCCTGTGGCCCAGGCTCACCCAGCAGAAACTTCCAGTCCTACTGAGGCTCTGCCCTCCCGGGGACAGACGGGCACTGCCCTGTCTGTCGGTCTCTTGTGGCCCCAATGTGCCTGGACTGGGCCGAGCTGCCTAGGGGCTGGCTTGGCGTCCCATGCCAAGTGCCTGGCACGCAGTGTCCAGCAAACATTTGCTGAGTGTGCAAATTCATGAACGAATGAATGGATTTATCTTTCTGTCCCAGCACAGGGCCTGGCATAGAGTTGGTTGAATAAAAAGAATAAACGGAGGGGTCTCGTGGCGTACTTACAAGCCCCCTCCAGCCCAACGGATTCCACATGGCCCCCTCCCCACCCAGGGGTCCTTGGAGGCTTTTGGTTAAGGACTGTCTGGAGGCGGGTGGCGTGGAGGGGGAACAGAATGGCCTTCCACGCATTGCCCAGGAACTCAGAGACTCACACACACACGCAGACGCACACACATTTCCAATGTTTGCTCTATAGGATGTCAACCTTCGAATATCTGGAAACATCTAGGACTATCTGGAAACACGAGATGGAGGCTTTGGCCCCCTCCCCGGGTGGGTCCCTGGGCCGGCCCGAGTGTGAGGGTGCCAGTGCCAGGACGGGTCCGAGGGCCCGGGGGCCCCGGTGGATGCTGGTGCTGTCGGGGCGCAGTGGGATCCAGAGACCGTCTCCGATGGCGCGATAAGTGGCAGCCGGGGATTAGAGCGGCTGCTCGGAGTGGCGGTGGGGTTGGGGGAAGGGGCCGATCTCCGGGAAAGATATGACTATTTAAAGATAATGATTGCATAAATTTAATTAGCACACTTTCACGCGGCAAATGGCCGTTTTGTAATTAATGTATCTGGCCTTACTAAGCATGAAAGATCCCATCTCCTCCCCTCCCTGCCCGGCCCCCCTCCTCTGCCGCCCTAATGAAAGACAGAGAGCAAGTGACAGAAACAGTTTGTCAGCGGCTCCAGGTGTCAGAGGCCTAATTGGCCGAGCTGAGGGGAGGAGGGGGAGGGATGGGGGGGCTCCTTGACTCTGGCCCCAGCCCGGGTTGGGAGAGGGGGCGGCCTGGGCTCTCGGACCCCCTGGTGTGGGGGGGAGGTCCCCCTCGGTAATTGGTAGGGACGAGGATGCAGATTGGCTATGGCAGGGACTGAGTGGTGGCAGGGAGGCCTCGTTAGTACCTGGGCAGACAAGCTGGCACGTATCACAATGCGTTAAGGACTTGGGCCGTGACAGTTCCGTCCCGCTGGCCCGCTCCCAGGGGCAAAGTCCCCTTAGCAGAATGAACGAATGACCCAGCCTCAGCCTCCTGAGTTATACAATGGTCCCTGGTGATGGAGAGGCTCACGTGAAACAATGATCGTAGCCTTCAGTTACTAAGCACCTACTATGTGCCAGGCGCCTACTGTGTTCAGGGAGCACCACCAGCCGCTCCTCCCCACAACCTCAGAAGGACACCAGTTTGAAGACGTGCATTTCGATCTTTCTGAAATCAGAGCGCGAGTCACATTCGCGGGTGCCTCTCTGTGGCCATGGGACCCCGCAGGTGTGTGAGGGGCGCCGGGTGACACCTTCTGCTCAGGTCATGAAAGGGCTGGCAGCAAATCACAGTGGATTCGATGACATGTGGGGGGTATAATGAAAAGTGGCCGCTCCATTTTACAGATCAGGAAACGGAGGCTCTTTAATTACTATAACAATTATAAATTATTTAGGAAGCTAAATAGTTTGCCCAAGCCTACCCAATTAGTAAGTGGGAGGGCTGGGATTCGAACTCAGAAGGAATAAATCGAAAGTTGATTCTCTCTCTAGCACCTTCCTACAGGTCTTGCTGCAGGGCCAGGGCAAGCTCAGCGCTCCTTCCTGCCCCCGAGGTACCATCCTCTGCGGGTGGTGAGGAAGCTTCACCGGATCCACAGGAAGCGCTCTTTGTTAAGGGGGTACAGCTGTCGATTGCAATAGTGCCCCTCAAAGTGAGGGCCACCTGGCTTTCTTATGGGGTGACCAGGTATTGGGGCTGTGAGAGTTTGAGCTGCCAGACCCGCCCCCACACTGTGGCTGTCCTGGCTGTGCCCAGGGTGGCTGTGTGCGTCTCGTCTCTCTGACAGCGACCCCGCCCTGCCTTCCGCAGCCGCCTCTGCCAGCCTCTGCCACCAGCCTGTGCCCAGCAAGCGCAGCCCCTGCCCAGTGTCCTCTGCAATGCAGAGCAGGGAGGCCTGCGCCAGCCCAGGCCGGCGGAGCGGGGCCCAGCCAGCCCTCGCCTGGACCAAATTCAATTTCAAAGCTTAATGAGTTTGCAGAGGAGCCGGGTGAGCTCGCTGACGCCACTCCTTGCCGGCTGGGTGGTTCCCGGCCAGGCCACCGAGCGCGCAGCGGCCAGAGCCGGGAGAGCCCTGGGCCCCATCGAGAGTGGTGGGGACACTGAGCGAGTGAAAAATGTCAGAGCAAATTGCTCTTGACAGCGCTAATATCTGCACCTCATAGCAATAATTACATGTAAATAAATAGCAAAATCACACTCAGCTGGAGGCAGCTCGGGAGGACAGCCGCTGCTAAGGACCAGCTGGGGACCCGCACGCTCCGGTCTTTTCTGTCCTTCTCAGAGGCTCTGCCCCCCCTCACTCCCCTCAGCCAGACTCTTGCTGCAGAACGGGGCAGGGACGCCAAGATCCTGGCTACCGAGGTCAAAAATGGAAGGGAAGAAGACAACACCGGGGTCCTCCCACCCCCCCACGCTCTCGTCCAGTTGTGCGGGAACAGCTGCACCAAGCGTCCTCCAGCCTTTTTCCTTTCTCCCTGCGCATCTTACCCCGTCTCTGGGTCTCTGCCTCTGAAATCCACACTTCAGCCCGGACCTCTGTCCTGGGCGCCCCGTGCCTGCCTCCTGGTCTGGACCTCCAAAGAGCCTCCCTCACCCAGGCCCTCCTCCTGCGTCTCCTGTTTGTCTGCGATGCCTCACCCTCTGGTCGCCCAGCCCTCGCACGTCTCAGTCATCTCCCCACTCAGTCCCAGCCTCGGCTGGCCATGACGCTCCTTGGAAGGTCACACGCCAGACATGGCGCAGCTTCCCGGAGAGGAGCCGGCCGGTGCGGGGACAACTTACTACCTTGCTGTGAGCCCGCCCGCACAGCTCTGCAGCGGCGAGGCATGCAAACCGCACCTGCGTGCCAAAGACCTGAGACTCTGCGTGTCACACCCCGCCCCCAGGGCCTTGGCGTGGGGGACACGCTCAACTGTTACCAGGGGTGCTCTGAAGAGGAGTTCGGGAAGCCCCGAGTGCGCGAGATGGCCATTCCTTAGACCTCACCGAGGCTACGGGAGCAGCTGGAGACATTCTAGGGTTTCCAGCCAGAGTCACCCTTTGCTGTCACCTTTGGGGGCCCCTTGATTTGTTGGTTCGGATTCATTCAATTGGACTGAGGTCTGCAGGAGCAGAGATCAGGTCTGTCCCAGGGCTGAGTTCACAGCACCTAGCAAAAGGCCCTTGGAGGGGCTTGAGGGAGAAAGAAAGGAAACGACAGGCCGGTGACAGGCAGGAGGGGGAGGAAAGATGAAGAGAGAAGACAGGGAGGAGGAGGCGGCCGGGGAGGTGGCACAGCTCAGAAGGAGCCCAGGTGGACCGTCCACCTGGACTTAGCGCAGAGTTTCGCTCTCCCCTCCCCAGATGGTGCCAGGCCCTTCCTCTGAGACCCAGCCTCCCTCCCGCTCCCTGGGTGCGCTGTGGAAAGTTCTGGCAAGTTAGGGCTCCCCCAGCCCCGGGAGAAGCAGCACAGACGCCCTTCCAGCTACTCCGACGCCCGCCCCGCGCCCCGCACGGGGCAGGGAACGCGGGCTCCATTCTTCGCGAAACAAATATCTTCTCCGGAGCAGCCCCGCGCCCGCACCTTCTTGTTTAGCTCGCCGACTAATCCACTTATCGAGGATAAAGCGCCCGTGAATCCCCATTTGATAAAGGCAGCCACAAAATTAGCAAGAACGTGCCCACGGCATCGACGCACCAAACAAACAAGAGCGGGACGGCGCGGAGAGATGTTGTCTCATTCGGTCCCCAGGCCCAGAGAGATGCGGAGGAGATAGCGGCTTCCTCGCTGGCCCGGAAGGCAATGCCGCGGGTGACGCGGGGCGGGGTGGGGAAAGGAGCCGCATGGAAGCCCCAGCCCCGTCCTCCACTCCAGCCTGCGCCCCCGCTCTGATCGCAGGCCCGCTGCTCGCCCCGGTGCCCACCACGCTCCCGAGTTTAGCCGTTCATGACCCTGGCTGATGTCTCTTTAGTGCCAGCCCTGGGGGGCAGCGCCCTGAGCACTGCAGGGCGTTAACCCACTTACTCCCCACGACCACCCTGGGCAGTGGGTACGGCCCTGTGTCCTCCACATTTTACAGATGAGGAAACTGAGGCCCAGAGAGGTCAAGTCACTTGCCGAAGATCACACAGCTGGTAACCGTTGCCCCCCACTTGGACACTACTGTCCCGTTCAACACAACCAATTCGAATCCCAGCCATGGTCCCCGACTCTGACGGCAGTCCCCCAAGTGTGCCCAGGCCCCTAATCCTGGTTCTGCTTCCAGCTATCCACGGCCTGCTCCTCTGCCGCTCTGCACAGGGCACTGAGGTTGCTAGAGCCTGCGTGTTAGCACACGTGGCCCGACAACCGTCAGGGCCACCTCCCTGCATCACTGACGAGCAACAGAGCCAGCGCCCCCGTGCCCACCACTAGCCACTCTGGTATCAGAGTTGCCTGGGGTCCCCAGAGGTCCCCAGCAGCCTCTCTGCGTTGCCCCAGGGAGCTCCAGGCACGTTGCTGACACGGCCTCCCGACCACGACCACGGCGGCAGGTTGTGAACACCGTCCCAGGGCCAGGGAAACAGGCTTGACGGAAAAGGCAGCCACGGACAACTGGCCCCTCTGAGGACGTCTGTGACTAGGGGTCTGTTCTCTGCTCCTGGGGGCTGGAGAAGGGCCAGGGAGTGGGAGGGACCCGAGGGTGTTCTGGAATGCTCGGTCCCTGTGCTGTCCACCCACCGCCAGCTCCAGCTTGGGGAGGAGGGGCTGGTCCCAGGTCTAGGGACATTAATCACAGGGGAGCACCTGTCAGGGTGGCATCTGGAACTAAAGGGAAACACTTGGCAGAAGGGCAGGACTTCTCACCCCAGGCTCTGGGGGCTGTGGGACCAACCACCGCCACACCGGGAGGCCAGGGCATCTGGGGTTCAGGCCCTGGGTGGCTCCCTTCGCCTGGACAAAGGTCCTTGCCTCGGACGCCTGGGCTAAGAGTGGGAGAAGGGGCTGGAGCAAGCTTGGCGTGAAGCTGGCTGTGGCAGGTCACTGAGTTGGGGGACAAAGAGACAGTCCTGCTGCCCCTGCTCCCCTGGATGGCGACATCCAAGGCCACATGGAGGAGGCGGCGGGCCTGGAGTCTGAACCTGGGGTCGTCTCACTGCAGAGCTGACTGTGTGTCCCTCTCCTGAGCCCTCCAGCCTCTCTCTGCACCTGCCCCCTCTAGCTCGGGGGTCCCTCCTCCTGCTGCAGCTCTGTGCCTCTGCCCCATGGTGGGGTCTGACTCTCCATTACGCTGGCCCCTTTAGGCCTGGCCTCTCCCTGTTTCTCTCTCTCCCTGCCCTGCACCCATCCGTGGTCCCTCCGGATCACCCGACCCTTGGTCTCCTGTCTTCTCCTGCTCTGTCCGCTCATTCTCTGGGTGTCTCTCTTTCTCCTCCCCGCCATGTGCCTCTCCTTGACTCTCCCCTTCCACCTCCACCGCTCTCTCCATCCCTCCCTTTCCCTTCCCCCCGGCGTGTGACTGCCTGGACCCCCTTCCCTTCTCTCCACGAGCCCCTCACGCTCTCCATGGGCCTGTGGGGCTCTCTGGACACTTCCTTGCCCCTCTGCTCACCCCACCCCCACACACCTCCTACAGGAGGCACCTCCCCAGTCAGTCCAGGAGCTTAGCGTGTCCAGGGTCGAGCCACCACGCCAGGGCGCCAGGCCTGTGCCGGGACCAGCTGGTTGTCAACACGGCACAGGACCGCAGGGCTGGAGGAACCCTCCACCACCTCCCTCGCACCCCTGCCTCTTCCTCTGGGCCTCTGAGGGACTTTGGGTTCCCTCCCAGGCCCCCTCCTTTCTCTGTCCTCTGCCCGGGGTGTTCACGCTGAGTCACCGCAGGGAGCTCAGGGGGCCACCTGAGAGCTGGGGGGAGGGGGGCACAAGGGGCAAGAGCTTCTCAAATGCTCACATGCTCGTGAATTCCCTGGGGGTCTTGCTGGAGTGCAGAACAAACCCAGGGGAGCAAGGGTCTCTTCTAGTCCCTGCCTGATCTGGCAGCCAAGCTTGGAGGAGAGTGTTCAGTCTCCAGACAGGCCTGGGTTTGGGGTTCCAACATTGTCTCTTGCTGCTTTGGGACCTTGGGCTTCATCTCTGAGTCTGCAGAATGGGCACACTGACTCCAAGCCCTCGGGCCTCAGTGGAGATCACAGAGCTAGTGGGAGCAGAGGCGCCCCACCAGCTGCTGAGCCCGCACCGACAGGGCGTGTCCTTATTGCTGCTGTGAATAGTAACCACGCTGGGAGAGCAGCCCTGCCTTTTGGGGGGTCACGGTGAAGTATGGCCCCCCTTGGGACAGCTGCTTCACCCCAGGAACCTACAGAGGGATAATGGAGTTGGCTGGGGCTAGAGTCAGAACCCAGGGGGCTCCGGGAAGGATGCGGGGAGTTGCGGGGGTGGGGGGATCATCTATGGCCAGGGAGGGAAGCGAGCCCCTTGTGGGGGAGGCTCCGGAACTTCTGCCCCTGGGCATCATGTCTCAATTTCAGCCTGGATGTGTCCCCTTTGTGATAAGACACTTGCCAGGGCCCTCACGGGACCTTAATCCTCCGATGCCGCTGGTCAGAGACTCCCAGTCTGGTGAGAGGGTCACATTCATTTGGCCCGGGGCCAGCTCTGCCCAGAAGTCCCCAGGGCCCAGAGAGCTGAGTTCTGAGCCCTCACGCTCTCTGCCAGCCCCCCCCCACCTTCTGGCCCCCACCCTTGCACAGCAGAATAGAGAACAGTGAGGCAGGGTGGGCTCCCTCACACCCCTCCCAGGTCTCGGGGCTCCTCATCCAGTGCTCATTCACCCACACAGGCTGCCTCTGTTTTGGATGCTTGACAAGATTTCCCAGGGCTTTGTGTCAAAGCAGAGGTGGCCCACGCCACCGGGAGCAGAGGCAGAGATGACCGCAAATGCTGCAAATCAACCCTCTACCCCATCAGGCCACACCCACGCCCCCTGCGCTGAAACACGCCTCTGCATTCGGGAAACTATTGCCATAGTGCCTTCTGTCTCTGAGATTGCTGGGGAGGGGGGTCTCAGTCCAACTTAAACAGACCTTCCCGGGAGCTGCTTTCTAAAGAAAGGGAGGGTCAAGGAGCTGATGCTGTCAGGGTGCATGGGACCCCCAGACACCCAGGCCAGGGCGGCCTTGGACAGGGTCTCAGCTCCGCGTGGGGGGAGTTCACAACGTGAAACCTGCTAATCCCATGCTTCAGATGTGCCAGGCATAGGACCGGCTGCCTGGGACAGTGCCTTTTATAAAACACAGATTCCTCCACCTCGGACCTACTCAGGGAGGATCCTGCGAATTTAGATGTTTATCAGGCATCCCAGGTTTGGGAACCACTGTGTTCTGGATCCTGCCTGCATCCCCGTCCCCACCAGAGATGGGGCGCTCACTGCTTCCCAAGGCCACCCCTCCACCCCCGGCCAGCTCTGCGTGTGGACAGCATTCCATCTGGAGCTGAGTCCTGCCTCCCGTGACATGTGGCACCTGCCATCGTCCCAAACACCGTCCCAAACAGGCTGGCTCTCCCTGTCCCTGGCAGCCCTGTGGAAGCTCAGGAGGGCATCCTAAGGGCCCCCTTTTGCCCTCACTTTGCATAATCTGGTCTCTTGTCTCTCTTGAATCTCCACTTGGAACCCTAGCTGGCCCAGGACAGGGGTCGGAGTGCAGAGCCAGGCCTCCAGGTGGTCTGTCCAGCCTCGTCAGGCCAGCTGGCTCCGAGGACGTTACGTCCCTTGGTAAAAGGGGGCCATGGGCCACAGACCCTCCCGGCTTGGTCGTGGCACCCTTGCCTCTCCAGAGGCTTCTGCTCCAGGCTCTGTGCTTGCTTGTGTCTTGCTGGACTAACTGAAAGGTTCCTGAAGGCAGAGGCCAGGCTCAGCCCACCGGGCATCCTCGGTGCTCAGTACCAGGCACAGAATAGATGCTCGGAGCGACCAGTGATGCCTACAGCTGTGTATTGGGCCTCTAGACATGACGGCTTTGTGCGGCGGACAGAGAGCCTGGTGGTCCTTGCTTTAGCAGGAGAGAGAAGTATCCAGAAAGTGAGACATGGGAGGCAAGCTGCTCCCCTGGGGAGTGGGGAGCATGTGGAAGGGAGTGTGGCCACCAGGCTAGGGTCAGGGAACTGACCTCTGAGCTGAGAGCAGGGAGGCGCACAGGGCGTGGGTGAGTGGGTGAGTGACCAGTGGAGGGCAGGGATGTTCTCCCAGAGGGAACTGGGGAGTGGCGGGGATGCATGACAGGAATGGGGCGCTCCCAAGGGAGTCTCCCAGCCTCTCCCCTGAGCAGGCGCAGGGCTGGCCCGCCTGCCGATCTCAGGCGGGTCTGGGGACCGCGACCACGACTGGGTCAGCCGGACCGGGACAGCCGGGGCGGACATGCGACTGGCGATCGGGGGCGCGGGCTCGCTGCTGCGCCCAGATCCCAGGCCGGGCAGCGGGAATTAAGCAGGCCGCTGAGCCCGAGGGCGTCCTTATCTCGGGGAGACAGTTGTTGGGAATCACTTTGACTGAGTGGTTTTGTCTCCCCGCATTTTCCACTGTCAGGCGGCCTCGGGCCATGGATCAAAGGCGCGGCAGCGGCAGCAGCGCGAGGGCGGGGGACTGTCGGGGAGGGGCGCCCGAGGATCCCGACCCGATCCCCCCACCCCGCCACCTCGCCAGACCCTCAGAACCCCGCGCCCAGCCTCGGAGCCCAGCAGGGCTATCGGACTGGTCCGAGAGGGAGGAATTCAGAAGGGGGACGGGGCTGCAGACACAGGGAGAAGGCGCGTGGGGGAGTCGGGAACAGGGAGAAGTGGAGGAGAATGAGGGGGATTAGGGAGGACAGAGACTGGACATGCGAGGAGAGGGAGGAGGGAGACAGGTCTGAAAGGAGGGGGGAGGGGACAGCAGACCAGGGCTGCAGAGGGATGGGGACAGGGAGAGAGTGTCCCATCGGGTGGTACAGATAGGGTGAGGGGAGAAAGGGAAAGCAGGGGGAGTGTGCAAAAATCAGAGGTGAATTCCCATCCACTGAGCTCAAGAGGAAGTTCTGGGCTGAGGACAGGAGGGCAGGGAAGAATGGCTAGAGGAGAAGGAAAGTTGGGGGAGGGATGGCTTTGGGGAGTGGAAGCTGCCCATCCCCCAAGAAAATGCTAGTCCTCATCACACAGAAGCAGCAGAGGCTCAGGGTGGGTGACTGGGCCAAGGTCACAGGAGTCAGGCTGGCACTCAGGCCTGCCATTCCAAAGGGCTCCAGCCATGCCCCGGGGACCCTGGCCCAGGTCTCTGGGGTTCTCAGAAACCCCAGGGAAGGGGCCTCCCTTCCTCTTAGCTCCTTGTCAGCCACCGCCCTCTGCAGAACTCCTCAGGGTGGCCAGAACACCTGTCCCCTCTAACAAAGGTGTTGGAGAAATGTGTTCACAGCTGGAGACAGGGAAGAGGAGAGAGAAGGGGAGCCCTGGGCGGGTGGGGGCAGGGCTGGATCCTAGAGAGGGGGTGGGAAAGGAGATGGCAACTGGGCCTGGAAGAGGCTGCAAAGGTGGGGAGGGGTGGGGGGGTGGGAAGATTAATACCGCCTGCTACAGTTGGTCTGGGTCCTGGCCCTGCACAGACTCACTGTCACCTTGGCCCATCAAGGCACCTGTTAGGGCCCCAAGACCCCCATCTGCAAATAGCCACCAGGTATTGTTCCAGCTGCTGCACCACATGCTGTGCATAGGTGAACATGCTCGCTCCCAGGCTAGCTCTGTAAGATGGGAACTATTATCAGCTCCACCTAACAGAGCGGGAAACTGAGTCAGGGAAGAATCTGTCTGCAGTCACACAGGTAGAAAGGGACAGCGCTGAGGACTGGGCCAGGCACAGAGATTCCGGCCTGCGTCTTAGCCCCTCTGCTCTCCCGCTCTTACACGAACACTGGGAGTGGCCGAGATCAAAGCCCAACTTTGGGGCCCTCGAAGACCTCACCAAGGGCATGGGGACACAGACCACTGTCACCACAAGCACGAGGTCAGGGCACGGTTCAAGTCTGGGGCCAGGCAGGCCGGGTTCAAGTCCAGACCGTGCCGCTTGTTAGCAACTTCTCCTAGACCGATGATTTCAACTGCTCCGTGCTCTGTACCCACGTTTCTAGGATGGGAATAATTCTAGGGCCTCCCCAAGAGGATGTTATAAAGATTAGATGAGATCATCCAGGTAGCGGGCTTAGCACGGCATCTGGCCTGTGGTAAGTACTCAAAAAATGTAATTACTGTTATGTAATAATATTTGCCTAGTAATGCAGGTACTTTTAATATCCTGATAAAATGGGGGAAGCTAACCCACCACGAGTGGGTGGGGGCCAAGTCTTGAAGAATCAATAGGGTGAGTCCAAGATGGTGACAGGCTGGTGGAGAAGGTGTCCCAGCCCAGAGGAGTGGCAGATGCAAAGGCCTGGAGGCAGAGGAGAAAGCATGGCCTTCCAGGGACCCTCCCTCTCCTACCTGGGGTCTTGCCCGCTTGCCCAGTTCTGGTTGCTCAGCTATCCCGGCGGCCTCCCTCCTGCCGGGGACTCCAGGGACAGGCCTGCAAAACTCCACATCTGCGTGCCGTATTAATTGCTAATCTCCCTCATTTTCTTTCCCTCTGTCTGCCTGACTCTGCCATCCTGAGCCCCCATGTTAATCAGAAAGAAGGACAAATCCGCTATTTGCATTCTTTCCCACCAAGCCAGGCAGCTCTGAAGGCTAAACCCAGGCTGGGGCCCCCAGAGGGCAGGAAGGATGTGCGGATGCAGGACTCACAGGCGGGCCAGCCCCACCCTTGGATCACTGACTCTTTGCTAGCAATTGGTCCATCTCTTTCACTGCACAGACAAGGAAACTGAGGCTCCACATGGGGAGGCATCTACCAAGATCACACAGTAGGTCAGATCTCCTGGCCTGGGTAGGACTGGACCTCCAGTCCCAGAAAAGAAATGGCCCGGGCAGAGAAACCCAGCAAGACCTCCCAGTAGTTCAATTTCTGTCCAGGGCAGGGAGAAGCAGAGAGGGGAGAATTGTCACTTCTGAAGCTCTTACTGTATGCTAGGCATAGCAGTAGGTGTTTCACATGAATAGTCTCATTTAATTCGTATAACCCTGCAACGTGAGTGGTATATAGGCCCCATTTTACAGATGAGAAGGCTGGGGCTCAGAGAGCTCACGCAACTTGCTTGTGAGCACATAGCAAATACGTAAAGCCAGAATTTGAACCCTGCTCTGCACGATCATTCCACTGTGTCCCTCGTGCATCTGAATTATCGACTATTTGGCTATGTGCCATCTCATTTGCCGCCGTCCGGTCCGTGCCAACCTCCTGCTCCTTCTTTTATTTATCCCCGAGCAAATCTTATCTTCCTTTTGGGGCTCCTCTTGCAGGAAGCCTTTGCAAGCCGTGCCCTCCCTTCCTGTCTGACCAGAAATCACACTAAATCGTCAACAATCAATTCTCCAATTCCTCTTTGAGGGGGACAGCCCTGTCTCTCCCAGAACATGAGAGCAGAGATGGCCATGCCTGTTTCTTTTTCGAGCCTGCCTGCGTGCTGTGTTAGGGGAGCTAGAGAAATGCATCTGAAGGGAATCGTATGCAATGACATTCAAACCAAATGCTCAGCTGCCTCAAAATCCTCTTGGGAACAGCCACAGCTCCATCTCACCCGGTCTGCAGGGTCCCTTGGGGTGGACCAACAGTTGTTGCTGGCCTACTATGTGCCAGACACCGAGTTATGTGTGTCACCAGAGTAAATCATCATGCACTGAGTATTACCAATGTTGCCTGTGGTCCCACTGAAGACCATGGCTGCCGAAAACAGCGGCGTACGGAAACATCTAGATCTTCAGCAGGCTGCTTTCCCCTCTCCCACTTGCTTGTGCTAGGCCTTTACTCTGCCGGGCAAAGGGGCAGAGGTCAGCTCCTGCCCCCACCGCCTCCAGGTGTAGACTTTAGACTGATGCAGATGTTTCAGTGGTGGGCACAAAAGATGCCCTCGATGGCAAAAATGCCCCAATGTCACCCTGAAAGCCAGGCAATAAGCCAGGTCCCCCCAATTCCCAGCAGAGCCCACCCACAGGCATGATTCGCCCCCCTCACCAGCAGTCCAGAAAGTTCCTGGTCCTGCCTTTCTCTCCAGGGGCAGGGGGCGGGGTTCCTGCCTCTCCCCTGCCCCCTGGCCCCCCTCCACCCAGGAAAAGGGGTGAGAAGAGCAGAGCCGTAAACACGGGTCTGTTTTCACAGGAGACCGCGCTGCTCGGGCCCGGCCCTCGCGGGCTGGAGCCAGGGCTCTGACTGACAGGAGCAGGTGGTTTTGTTTGGTGAGGTCCCGCCAGGGATGGGAATAACTCGGCTTTTCCCACTGAGCTAGGTTAACCGTGGACAAAGGCAGAGCTGATGGGAGAGCAGGATCTTGGCAGGGTCTGTGCCGCTGGGCGGGCTCTAGGATGCCCAGGGCCCGGGGCTAAAGGTGACCGTCGGTTCACACCTCTGACCCTTACTTGCAGCCCCTCCCTGCCCTGCGGCTGGCTTGGCCAGGAGAAGAGGGAAGGGGCCCTGGGAGTGTAGGAGTCGCCTGATGAACAGAATGGACAGCAGCCACAGCCCCCAGCTGTCACCCTGATCAGCGCCGTGACAAGGGGTGGCGGCGGTGGCTTGAGGGGTCTCTGGGGCTATTACTGGGTACAGGAAGCCAGGTGGGGAGGGCAGACTCTGAAAAATGTCATTTGGCTTCAGGTCCAAGCAAATTCGGCCACGGACTCCTGGTCCTTTCCACAGACTGACCCCTGACCCCGTGAGAAATGGCTGTGTGGGTGGGTGTGGACGGAGGGTGACTCAGTGAGCTTTCCCCCGATTCTGGGAAAAACCGCTCAGCCCCTGTCTTTCCAGCTTGAGTCAAACACTCCTTCCAACTCATCCTTCCGCAGGGGCTCCCGGGGGGGCCGGGACAGCCTCCCCCTGCGTCCTGCAGAGACGGTGCTACCTGCGCCCAGCACCCTCTCTCCCCCAGGCGGAAGCTGGCAGAACATTCTACATTGTTCTGGGTGGGAAACCAACTCAGGCATTTTCCAGCCGCCTGCAGGGTGAAAGGAGAGAGGGCAGGAAGGAAAGGGAGCAGAAGGGACTGCAGGAAGGTAGAGGCGGAGGCCGGGGCACAGGTGGAGGGGGCGTGGGGAGAATGCACACTTATTAAGCGCCTACTGTGTGCCAGGCACTTTATTCAAATTTTCCCTTGGTCCTTACAGCGGCCCCTGAGAGGTAGGGATTACCACCCTGGCTTTCAGATGAGGAAAATGAAGCCCAGAGAGGTTAAGCAAGCTGCCCCAGTGGCACACAGCGATTTCTTAAGCGGCAGAACCAGAACTCCAGCTCGGGGCTGCCCGTGGCAGAGGCTGAGCAGTTTCTCTCACCCCAGGCTTCCTCCCACTCCGGGGCCTAGGGAGAGGCTCTCAAGAAGGGGACGACGGCCTGCAAGAGGCCCTGAGAAGGCGGAGGGAAGGCAGCCGGCCTCAGCAGAGCCGGCCAGGAAGGGAAGAGAAGGAAGGGCGGGGCGGGGCGCAGAGGAGCGCGCGGCCCGGGTTAAAGCCCCGTGTTCCTACAACCCGCTAAGCCGGAGAAATGAATTCTGATCCCTCCAAAACCCAACCTTGGAAAACCTGCGAGAGAAGGGTCTCCTTTCAGGGGGCAGGAAATCCTCCACACCTCCTCCCGACGCCCCGGTAATGCCAGGATGTCCCCAATCTGCTTTGAGGAATGGAGAGATTAAGAATAATAAAAAAATTGCAATAAAATATGTGTGAAGGAGGGGGTAATTGTGGACAAACGCAGCATTCAAATTCATTTTTCAGCTCTTTTACACACCATTTCAATCTTATTTTCTGCTTGTTAATGAGATCTTGTTGCCTGGGCTAGGCAAAACCTTCCAATATCAGGACGTAATTGCACATAATTTTCTCTCCTACCAGTGATTTGCATCAGTTTTTTTAAAATTCTGGGCTATTTAACACCCCACAATCCCCCTCCCCATCTTCGTGCCCACAAATCTCTCACTCCCTCCTCCTTCCTCGTCCCTGGTCCAGCAAGACTCATTTTAAATGCTTATTATAAACGCAGTGTCGCCAATGAAGGGGCGGGGGACCCAGAGAGGAAGTGCGAGGAGAAGGAGGGGAAGGGAGCCTCCAAAGCCCACCGGGTGAGGGGCGCAGCTCGGTACCCCAGCAGGAGAGCCGCCCTGGTCCGGTCTCGCTGAGGGTCAAGGCGTGGTGAGGCTCACAGTGAGGCAGGTCTGAGTTGGCTCTCATCTCCACCACTCACAGCTCTGTGGCCTTCGGCCAGTTCCTAAACCTCTCTGAGCCTGTTTCCCCAAGCGTAGGGTTGCTGTGGGGCTGGAATGACTTCAGACAGGCAACATGCTTCCACGGGATCTGGCATCCAGCAGGTGTTCGGGTGATGGAATGCCTTTCCATGCTGGGTCGGCTCAGGGGATGCTAGGAGGGTGGCCCTGGGCCCCTGCTGTTAAGACGCATTCGGGGGGGACGCCATTCATAAATAATCAAAGCCTTGCGCTTTCTTCCTCCCAGTCTCAGGAGGAAGAGGCAGTAGCTTGGTGTTTGGGGACAGGGACTCTGAATGCGGCTCTGCTATTAATTGCCCCAGTGGTCTTGCACCTCGACTTCCCTGTACCGGACGGACCAGCGTCCAAGGGCAGACGGCACAGCTGCGCAGTGGGCCGTGGGGCCCGGCTGCTGCAGTCCCAGCTCTGCCGCTTTCCACGCGTGCGTGCCTGTGAGCTGGGTGGCTGGAGGGCCGCCCTGCACAGGGAGGGAACTCAGCTGCGAAACAGGATGCAGTGAGTGACGGCAGGTGCGGCACTCAGCCCTGTCCGCCAGGTGTGCTGTCGTCTAGCTGCGCTCTAACTGTTAAACGCAGGGGAGGCAGGAGAGAGGAGCGGCAGGGAGCGGGCGGGGACGGAAAGGCTCAGTTGGCTGGGATCGTGCTCCCCCAGTTAACTGAGCACTTAGAGAACATTTCTCGTGAGCCGGGTGTGGGCAGGAGACTGTCAATATGTAAATCCCTTCTGTAGGGTCCTCCATTCTAAGCTCCCTAAGGGGATGGTGAACGAGGGACATCCTGAAGGAGCACAGGACCGGAGGCAAGACAGAAAGTCCCCTCCCACGATGCAGCAGCAGGAGCCCCCAGACCTCCAGTCAAGGTGCCACTGACCCAACAGGGTGACTTTGGGGAAACTGGGCCCTCAGTTTCCACTTCCTACTCTGATAAAGCTGGTATCTGAAAGTGGTCGGGAGACAAGTGCAGCTTCCTCCACCGGGGACACCCCGCGCAGGCCCCAAGGAACCCCGAGCCAGGGCGCCCTGCCTGCAGCCTGCAGCCCAAGGACCCTCGGAACAGCAGAACTTTCCCGATTCCTGGCTGGTGGGAGCTTCGGCTCTGAGTGACGGACGCCTGTGTCTGCATCACGCTGGGGACACTGCGCTTCGGCCATCAGACCGGGGCATCTAAGGACGAGGGGTCTGTCTCCCCCACCAGACTGGGGATCCCTAAGGCCTGGCCCCGTGTCTTCCTTCCCATTTCTGCCACGACCCCTAAGAGCGAGCCCTGCTCCCGACTCCTGGACGGGGCTGGTACGAAGGGACAGATCTGTAGCTGTCAGAGGGCTCGATGTCACTCACATTACAAAAGGTTCCTTTTGTCCTCGCTGTTTTCCCAGAGTCACTTCCCAAGTAACTGGCCCTCAGCCTGGAGCGCAGGGGAGAGGGTGGGCTGGACTCTGCGGGAATGAGGTCTCAAGGGCGGATGCCTGTTCCCCGCACCTCTCAGGAAGGGCAGGGCACAGAGCCAGGGACGTGCATGCGTGTCATCCCTAATCATACACGTCTGCAGCCATGAGGGGTCAGGGAAAGACGCGGGAACCAAGCCTCGGCAGTGTCCGAACCTCTCGAAAGGCTTTTCCCTGTAAAACTTGGCTCCGCCCTCTGGCCTCTAACCTGAGGTCCTTGGCCTCAGTTTTCTCATCAAGGAAATGGGTTGAACGAGCTCTTTCCTCCACCAAGCTGAAGGGGCTGGTCTCCCTAGACGATTTCTTCTCACTGCCAGCCAAGCTCTAAAAAGAGCAGGCGTGGGCGTTTCTGAGCATGGGGAAGACAGAGTGAGTGATTAAGACCTCATGCTCTAGAGACCCGGGTTTGAATCCTAGCTCTACCCTCTAAGTGGATTACTGCATGTGAAACACCCAGAACAGGGTGTGAATATCCTGGGGGCTCCAGAGAGTTTACCTGTCCCTGTCAATGTTGGTATTAAACATGCTGCACGACTTGCTTTTTATTTAATTTTGTCTATTCTGTCTGCCCCGTTGTTACTGTCAGTTCCAGCAGGACGGGGGACTTCCCGTCTATGTTCCTTGATTTATCCCAAGTGCCTAGAACTGCGCCTGGCACACAGGAGGCACTCCATAAACCCCTGTTTTGTTAGTTACCCCCTCAGAGCCAGGGGACAGGCAGGGCTAAGATGAGTAAATGGCTTTTCCGTGAAATTCTGCCGGGCAGTTTCTCCACGGAGTTCCCAAGGCTCCATGGCCCCTGCTGCCTGGCTGGGTCTGAGACAAGGGACGTGGGTCAACCCACCCAGGAAGCAGGTCTTCCCATGGCAGCAGCACGCCTGCTCGTCCCAGTCTGGGTGCTCGCTACGGCCCCAACCTCACCCCCCAGTGGCTTCTGTAAGAACAAAAACACCTTCGGGTCTCAAGAGCCAAAGCCATGCTGGTGGCGTGTCGGGGGCCTGCTGTCCTGTGTAAAGGCATGGCGTGCCAACCCCACGGCCCAGGTGCAAAGCCCTTCCTGCCCTGCTTGCCCAGGTGAGCTGCAGAGAAACCACGTCTGCTGGGGAGGGAGGACAGTGGAAGCAGATGTGTCGCTACGGGTCGTCTCCCCAAAGACCCCGACTCAGCAGAGAGGCCCAGGCCCCGCACCTCCCGAGCCCGCACAGGTGTGCCGAAGACTCGGGTCCTCCCGTCCAGGCAGAGGAGGAGCAAACCGAGCGGGAGCGTCGATGCAGCCAGCTCCGGAAGAGACGCGGAGGCGCCCGCCCCTCAGATCTGCCTGACCCTCAGCCCCGGCCCGCACACACGGAAGCACACACGCCCGCCCCGCCGCCCGCATCTGCCCTGCGCCAGCAGCTGCTCACCCCCTGGGCCCCTCTGCCCCTGTCAGCCCCTCCATCCGTCTTCACGCCTTCATGGGAACCTCTGGGCGGGCCTCCGAGATCCTCCCGATTCATCATGTCAGCCTCGCGCGAGGAAGGGGCGGGGGCCTCCCGAGGGTCTCTCGCTTTCAGTTTCAGGGAATCCCTGGGCTGCAGGGGGGGGGGGGGGCCAACTCAGGAACTTCAAGGCAAGGGTGGAAAACTCAACATCCAACTCCGAAGTTTCCCAACCATGCGTAGAGCCCCCCTCCCACCTCCAATCTGACTGCTCACACCCCCAGGTTGGTTTCTCCTCCTCTTCCCCTCCTCCCCCTGAATCCCATCCTCACACTCTGCAGGCCAGGGGACCCTTATTTGCTAGGCTCTCCTCTGTCCTGTGACAAAAGTCCTGCTTTGGGGATAAACCTCAGGCCGCAATGAGACAGGGCGGGCTGGGGAGGACCCTCGGCCCTGGCCCCGCCCATGTGTACTGGTGCCCCGGTCTGTAAAGTGAGAGGGTGGCCTGCACAGTCTCAAGTCCCTCTCCAGCTTTCCAAGGATGCTCCTCCCAACTTGTCTTGTACCCCCAGGCCAGGCCTGGACCACGATTTTGGGTGTGGACAGCTGGGGTCTCTGCAGCAAGCATCCCCACCCAGCCAGCTTGGAGATCCTGTCGTGTCTGTCTCCCGTCTCAGCTCTGGAAAGCCTGGCCAGTTAGCCCTCGGCACTAAGGCGATGGCGGCATGACCTTGAACCTCAAAGAGGTCAATTAGGTTCCATTGGGAAAATATTTTGGTCTACAGGCTGTATTGCATGTGCAGGGTTTATTACACCTGGGATACCAGCAAGAGAGCGGGGTGGTCCGATAAGGACCATGCTGGGACTGACAAGGTCGGCCAATTCAGTGGCATCACCCCTATGATGTGGGCCCCAAGAGGGCGTGGTCCCTCAGCACTGGGAGCTGTGCGTGCAGCTCCTTACATGGACCAGGCCTGAGCCACGTGCTTCTGGTGGATCGTCTCATTTAATCCTCAACAACCCTAGAGGTAAGTGCTGGCATCATCCCCATTGCATGGATGAGAAAATCAAGGCACAGAGAGGAAAAGACATTTTTGCTCGAGGTTTTCCCCACAACAAAATGATGGAACTAGAATGCAACTCACCCTCAGCTACACAAATTAATGGAGGCAAACAGCAGGGAACCCCGACAAGGAGAGAATTAACATTCTTGGGAATGTTTTAGATCAGGAGTTGGCGATTTCTTTTCTGCATGGGCCAGAGAGTAAATATTTTAGTCTCTGTGGGCCATATGGTCTCTTCTGGAACCACTCAACTCTGCTGCTCTAGCTCAGAGGCAGCCGTAAATGGAGGGACACAGCTGTGTTCTAATAAAACTTTCTTTACACAAACAGGTAGCTGATGGATGTGGCCCACAGGATGTCATTTGCTGACCGCTTTGACTGCTTTTTCTTTAGGTAATGGGTTTCCTATATTAATGATATCGTCCCGGCAACAGCAGGGTAGGAGAGCTAATATTACCTGGTTAGGTGCTTTGACCTATTAGCACATTGAACGGGGCAAACACCCCTCACCAAGAGATTGGTAAGAGACTCTCTGCCTAATGGGGGATAAAACGATGCCACCTGCCTAAGACCACCCTGAGCAGCGGAGCTGGGGTTTAAACCCACCCCAGAGCTTCACTTTCGTGCCACACCAGCTGTTCACATCAGTGCGGGTCGACGCATGCAACGCACTCTCACCACGCGCGTGAGGAAGGGGTGTCTCAGAAGGTCGCAGGCAGGGTAAAACCAGACTTGGATTTAATTCCCTTCCCCATGGATATTTGGGAGCCTGTTGCAGCTACCAAAACGAGCTCATCCGTTCCTCAAATTCACTGGGACGTCTAGTTATCACTTAGTCACAAACCCACCGGTAACCAGCATAAGCCCCAGCGCCATCTCTCTGACTTCATCCAAGGTGGGTCCTGTGACTTTTCACGGCACCATCAGGCAATGAGTGACTTCACCAGCCACCAATCATGTGCATGCACAGAGTTCTCAAGACCCAATCGTGTCCTGGTCCAGAACCCCGTCTGCAGTTCTCTGCACCCACAGGATGTGGTCCTGCCTTTCCCAAACTGGCCGCTCCTGGTGAAAGGCCAGGAGCACGGGGTGGAATCCAGGAAGGACTCCCGGTTCTAGAACAAAACCCCAACCACAGTCAGCCTCCTCCAGGAACGGTGCATGGCTTCTACCCGTGCACTGTCGGAACACGCCTGACTTTCACAGGCCGAACAGTCATGGGGTGGATCTAAGCTCTGCGTGGCTGTTGGGCTGGGAGCACGTCTATGATCTCTGTTTCTGGGTGGCAAGAAATATGGAACTCTTTCTCCACATCTGGGTCTGCAGCTTCAGGAACCTGAACCGGGGCAGTGGGTCCCAGACACTGAAAGCGAAGGCGGAAGGGGCACCCCTACCCGCCACCCAAACCTTCTCAGGTGCCCGACAGCCAGTGGTTTCATGGAGACCAGCGACACCTGCCTTCCCCAGTGGAGAGCCACCCTGGGTTCCCCCGACCGGGCTGGCGTCTGTCTGTCAATGGGACGCCGGGCGCAAGGCCGAGCTGCCTACCTGAGGGGACAGGCCGTTGCTGACGGGGTTCATGTGGTTGGAGGGCGCCGCGGGGGTCATGAAGCTGTCAGAGTAGCTGGAGAAGCCATGGCGGGCTCCGTACGCAGAGCTGGTGTCCGCGGCGGCGGCGGCGGCCGCGGCCAGCCCACCCTGGTGCATGGTGGATGGCGGCAGGGGCTGCGGCCGGTGCACGGTGCTGCCCCCGTCTGCGGAGAGACCCAAGAGAGGTTCTGAGCTAGTGGCTTCACGCTGGAGGAAGCCGTGAGCCTCCTCCTCCCAGCCTCCGCCCCTTGGAAGGGAGCGACCACCTTCTCCTGCTGCTTGGGGTGAGAGGAGCTGGCTCCTGGGCGGGGCGCCGGGGCCCGACCAGGCCTTGACTGACAGCCAACCAACACCCCAGACACCCCCTAGACAACGGCACACCGGCCATTGTTGCTCACTGCTTGGTGCACAGTAGGTGCTCAATAGGCGTCAGCTGGACTGAAAGTCGGACCTTGCTGGGGACTCAGTCCTGATTTTTGAGCATCGACCCACACCAGGTGCTTTTACAGATGCTGTTGAAGGTGTGAAGCAAGAATGTGGTTCCCATTTTACAGATGAAGAAACTGAGGCTCGATGGGGTTGGGGCACAGGATGGCCAGGCTGGTGGGGGATGAGACCAGGGTTTGGACGGCATGACTCTGGGGCCGTTTCTGTTCCTCACTGCTGGGCTGCCGCTCTGCTCTGCGGGGGCCCCTCTGTGCAGCCTTCCAGGCGCTGGGGCCCTCCCCCCTCGGCACTGGTTCAAATCCCTATTAAGAATCACAGAGGCCCAGGAGTTTGAGGTTGCTGTGAGCTAGGCTGACGCCACGGCACTCACTCTAGCCTGGGCAATAAAGTGAGACTCTGTCTCAAAAAAAAAAAAAAAGAATCACAGAGGGGATGGGCGGTGGGCGTGTTCTCCGACTCTCTCCTCAGCCTCCAGAACCGCAGCCTGCCATCCTTTAACAGGTGGTGTCACGAGGCAGACATCAGGTAGTGGCATTCTGGTATGTGCTGGGGTGGGGGTGGGGTGGCAGAAAGAGGCGGGGTCCAGGGAGGGAGGGTGGGAACCCTTGTCCCCTACAGAGTGAACCTTCTCTTCTGGGACCCAGCCTTGAGTTTCTTCCCTTCCCGAGGCCCCTCTGACCCCCAGCCCCTCCCACCCACTCACCCTCTGCCCCTGCCCACACCTCTCCAAGACCAGAAGAGAATCTGACACTTGAGGCCGATGGGCCCAAGCGATGCCTCCTTCCCAGATGGACCTCAGGGCCTGGCCCCGCTCAGCCCAGCCCAGGGCAGAGGGGAACGAGGGGGTTGCCTCTTCCCCCGAGTGGGCGTCTCTCAGAGGAAGCTTCCTCCGGTCCTGGAAGGGGGCCGACTTTTGTCCATCTCTGAAAATGGATCTTTTGAGAGAGCAGGGCAAGGAAGTGAGGTCCCGGGAAATTATTTAAGCACCTTTGTAAATGTTTATTGTCACGAATTAGAGGCCAATATAATCTAAAATAAATTATCCCAATAGTCTCCCAACACACACACGCACACACACACATGTACACACACTCGTACCATGCTCTCATTTACAAAAAAGCAAAGACTGTGGCCGCACATGGGCCCAAAGTCCTTGGGGAATAATCTCTCCCTCCAAGGCTGCTCTGCTCAGCACCCTGTGGCCAGTGCTCCAGATCCTTGCTGCTCAAACACAATCCAAGGCCCGGCAGCCTGGGCATGGCCAGGGAGCGCGTCAGAAACGCAGAATCCCGGGCCCCCCCAGCCCGGCGTCTTAACAAGGCCCCCGGGAGACCTGTGTGCACTCGCCCCCGGGAGGCTCGGTTCTGAGCAGGTGCACGGGGCCGCCTTGCTGGCCCCAGCTGGCCCGCTGGCAGGACTGTGTCTTTTTTGTCTTAAGAGTCTGCCCGCATGAAAGTAAGAATAGCCCTTGGAAGGGGAAGGAGAGAAAGAAGGAAAGCGTGGGGTGGGGGAAGGGCAGCCGCGGCGATGCTGGGCGGGTGGGACGCTCACCTTGGGAGATGGTGGTGGTGGGGTAGGTGGAGTCCGGCAGCTGGTAGGGGGACAGCGTGGGCATGCCGGTGGGCGGGAAGCCTCCCGGCAGGAGGTGGTTGAACGCCGCCAGCTGGTTGGCTCCTGCCTGCTTACGCCAACGGGCGCGGCGGTTACTGAACCAGACCTGGGGGTGAGAGCAGAGAATGAAGGACCCTTGGCCCTGGCAGAGCCGCAACACGGCCAGGACCTGTCCCTTGAGCCATCGCGCTCCGATCCAGCCAGCATCCTCCTCCATGGAAGGGAACTCCAGCTTCGTGCAGCACGGGACAGTTTGCAGAGCGACTTTACAGGCACTACCCGATTCTGTCCTCACCACCCCCAGGGAAGGGGGATTCTTATCATTATCCCCATTTTACAGATGGGGAATCTGAGACCCAGAGAGAGCGGGTGGCTTGTCCATGGGCCAGGGTGAGAAGGTGGCCCAGCCAGTTCTGTGTGACTCTCAGTCCAGTGCTCTTTCCTACTGCAGCTGCTCCTTCCCTGAGGGCTGCCTGACCTGCCTGACCATCCGTGCTCCAGAACACCCCACCTCCTCCAGGAAGCCCCCCAGGAGGAAGCTGCACATCTACAACCCTCCCGAATGAGATGTGCCCTCCACACTCAGGGTGTAAGCTGGTTCTCTGTCTGGAGACTGAGGCCCTACTTCACTTACACAGCCTGGGCCCCCTTGAAACAGGAGGCGTGTGCACACACACATGCACACACACATGCACACATGTGCACACATATGCACACATATGCACAGACACACGCATGCACGTGCACATACGCGTGCACACATGCACACACGCACACACATGCACACACATGCACGTACACATGCACACACACAGGGATTTATCAATCACTAGTGGGAAAATGACCCACCCTCGCTGAGTCTCCCCTCCCTCCAAGGACTGGGCTGGTGCTTCGCCTGTCTGCCCACTCCCATTTTACAGAAGGGGAAACCAAGGCTCAGGTCAAATAGTTTGCCCAAGGCCACACAGCTAGTCTGTGACAGATCTGAGGTTCAGACATTAACCAGTCTGACTTTCTAGAGCCTGCTTCTCTGGATTTGCAAGTTCCCTGGGACAGGCCAGAGAAGGAGGAGAATGAGGGTGCACGCAGGGACCACTCTGAGGGGGCTGTTTTCCACCCTTGGGCTTTGCACATGCTGTTCCCTCTCACCAGAACACTCTTCCTGCAGCTGGCTCCTTGGCCTTCAGAGCTCGGCCCAAATGCCTCCTTGCCTGACTCCGACCCTCTGACGGTGGCATCTAGGGCAGTTCAGGTAGGTGCCTGCCCTTCCTAGGGGGTGGGAGGGGCCTCCGGCTGTGCCCCTCCCAGGAGCAGGGACTGACTGTTTATCTGTGTCTTGTCCTCGGGCCTCAGCCCCACGGGGTAGAGACTGTGTGTTCCTTGCTCCCTGCTATGTGCTCAGTCAGTACTCAACAGACTTGTTGAATGAGCGATTGAGTGAATGATGAATGAATGAACAAGGGAAAGTGGCGATGGCTCTGGAGTGTCTTTGCTGGGGCCACAAGGCTCAGGCGGGGTCCCCTCCAGGTGGGCTGAAGGCCTCAACCTCCCCTGGCACCAGATCACCAATCCCCCCACCCCTCTGGAGCACATCTGCCCAGACGGGGGCAGTCTGAGGTGGGCAGAGAGGGCTCACGTGCCCCTGGTGTCATTTGTCTTTTCTAGGTCCTTCCTGGGTGGGAAAAGCAGCGTCCTCTTTCCCAGCTGGATGGACAGAGCAGCCGGCTCTGACTCCGGTTTTGCAGAGAAAGGAGATGGAAGAGACTGGCTCCCGGATAGACCCAAAGTCCTGGCTTCTCCCTCCGCAGGCCTGAGGGCTTCCCCGGGGCTCCTGGGCTGGGGGAGCCCGGTGAGGAAGGGACATTGTCTCCAGCTCTGGGCCAGCCTCCTGGGGCTGGGGCGGGGGGTCTCTATACTAAAGAGCTTCCCAAAGAGTGCCCCCCAAGCACTGCTTGGAGAGACATCCTGATGGTGAGTGACATGAAACCACCCTGCCTGGGGGTGAGAACGTCATTCCACTCGGCTTCCCCTGCAGGCCTGCTGGGCTGCGGAAGGGAAGGTCTCAGCTTGGTGCTAACCTCCTTAGCTTTCGCCTTTCCAACCCTTGCCAACCTCCATCTGGAACCACAGAGGGCTGTGCAGGTGACATCTAATCCTGCTGTTTTGTTTTCTCTTGTGCATGTTTTTCACAGCTGCCTTTTCTTTACAGGTGTGATGCGCACTTTTATTTCAAAACACACTGATTTCATTACAAAGTAAATGGCAATATAGACAATATGCACATGTGGCAAAAATCCTGGAGTGGGCTAGAGAACGGTGTAAGCTACGTGCCAGCTGCTCCCTAGAGTGGATCATCTTTTCCCTAAAGAGCGCTGGCTAGAGTTGGAGGTGTTCTTCCTCCTTCCCTCCCTTCTTTTCCTCTTCCTACTCCTCCCGTCCCTGTTTACCTCCTCCTCATCTCAGACCTTTACTGGGACTCTTCTCTGTGCCAAGCAAGACACTGAGGACACAGAGGTGGACAGAACGTGGTCCCAGCCCTCAAGCTGCCTGGGCACATGGCAGCTGCTTTTCACCACAGTGAGCTCGGACGGGGGATGTGTGATGTTCTCTGAGGACCTCAGAAGAGGGGCTTCCAGCTTCACCTCTCAGAATCCAGGGGGACTTCCTGGAGGAGGTGGCATGCTACTGTTGCCAATTCTCTCACCTCTTCTTCCTTCGTTATCCTGTTTTCCCCGGGATGCCTCCATCCTAGCAAATACCTCCCTTCTCAATAAGTGTGACAGGTGACAGCAGGGACTCTGGAGCCAACTGCCTGGGTTTGAATCCGCCTCTAACTCCTGGCTAATGTGGGAAAATTCCGTTATCCCTTATGGGGCTGATCACACCCACCTCCCAGGTGGTTCTGGACCTCAAACGAGTTAGTATTTAATGCATGCAAAGTGCTTGGAACAGCACTGGTCGCGTGCAACCGCTACCCCGCTGGAGACCCAGAGGAGGCTGGGCGGGGAGGGTCTATCCTGGCATCTGGAGCGAGCTCCCCACTTACAGACGGGGAAATGGAGGCTCCATGAGGGACAGTGGCGGCCTCAGCGCCCCACCCAGAACCCCGATCAGGGTTGAGTTCTTTGGAAGCAGGGTCTGGGTTTTGTTATCCATTCTCGATCCTTCTCTCGACGCCCATCACTGGGAGCTGGGCAGCATTGGCGCCTGCTGTTTACCGAGCCGACTGTTTCACCCGGTCCTTCTCGTAAGGTAGCACGGAGGAAAAGAGCGTGAGCAGACAGACTTGGGTTCAAGTTCCAACACAGTCCCTTACTAACTGTGTCTTTAGGAGGTCACTTTCTTTAGTTAAAGCTCAGTTTTCTCATCTGCAAAATGGGGAGAAAAGTCACACCTGCCTCCCAGGGTTATGGTGAGGATGGATAACAACAAGGTATATAAGCATCGTGCCTGGCATCGTGCACTAGATGCCAGAAAAGCCATCTAGTGCTAGTCAGAGGTTCCGTGTCTGTTGTTAGTTCTCGGGTCCCGCTGGTGCAAACAGCAGGGTTCTGGATTAGGGCGATGACAGAAAGAGGTGCAGGATGACACTACTCCCTGGGCACTGATCAGCTGAAGGATGCGGATGTTTTCACAGGCAGTGGTGGGAGATGCCATGGGTGACCTCAGGACCTTCCAGCCCTGTGGCCTTTGTTTCTAGAAAGAAACACACAGGCGCAGGGGTGTGGCCCTAAGGACATGGATCTGTTCACCTCTAGGGAAGATACATTCGAGGCTGGGGTCAGGCCGCCAGCTATTTAAAAATGGAAATTCCCCCAGAGAAAGGGTCGGGGGTCCCCAGGCATGGGCTGTCCTGCCTGGCACCCCTTCCCTGCCCTCCACGTGGCTGCGGCTTTCTGCTGGCCGAGGCTGGGTGCCACAGGCACCTGTAACGCCCAGCAGACTTCGGGGAGAGGCTCCCCAGGGCTGGAGGGAGCCAGAGGGGGGTGGTGACGGGATCCCCACCTGACATAACGTTTACCTGCTCACAGGTGTATTAGAACATCAGCTTCATGACAGCAGGGGTGTTGCCCACTGAGTCCCCAGGGGCCTAGAACAGCGCCTGGCACATAGAAAGTCCTCAATAAACGCCTGCCAGGTGAGTGAACCTGGAGCTGCTAGGGTGGCCAGAATTGGAGCTGCCAGGGACAGGTGCAATTTTCATAATAATGGCCCGGAGTTTTGGCACTTCTGTGTGCCAGGTACTTCCTAACGTTTTTTTCTTTTTACATGGGATCATTTAATCCTCAGAACAAGGTAGATCCTATTATTACCATCTCCACTCTCCAGGCAAGGAGGCTGAGGGTGCAGAGGGTGAGTGATGGAGTGGAATCCACGCCTACGCCCCGAGCCCACCCTGAACCCCTCCACCCACCCACCCACCGCCCAGGGCCGCTGAGATGAGATGTCAGGACCGCAAAATCCCAGGACCATGAACTCTTAGAATCAGAGACCACGACCTCAAGAGTATGAAGCCAGACCCGTCTCAGCAGTGCTCAGGGGACTTTGAGGTCCCTGCCCCAAGGCCCACAGCAGAAATCCTCTTGCTTGGGGCCCTGATCAACTGCACATTGTGCTTTTGCTTGAACTCTTCCAGTAATGGGGGTCTCACCACCTTACCAGGCATCCCTGACTGTCAATAAGCAAGGACACCACAACTTTAAGGGTCATAGTGATCGCCGAAATCCATCCCTTATTTACAGGTAGGAAACCAGGTCTCAGGAGAGGAAGGTGACCTGTTGAAGGTGACACAGCTGACCAGAGGCAGGGACCAGAGGCTCTGGGTCCTTTACACTGGACTCGAGATGCCCCCGGCTTGGCCCTGGTCCCTCGGGGGCCTCTCAGAGCAGCTGTGTCCTTCAAGTTTCCTCTTCCCCAGGCTAAATGCTCTTAATTCTGGGGGGCAGCCTTTGTTCATTCTTTAAAAAGTCAACATTTTTTGTTACCTCTTCTACTGAGAAAGCTCTCAGGCTAAGGCGGGCAGGCTTTGCCCTGCCCCGGGGGAGGTTCTTGCCTGACGGGGGAGGCCCTGCCCTGCCCTGGGAAGCTCCTAGTCTGAGGAGAGAGTCCGTCCCTGCGTGGGGACGCCCACGGAGTGGCAGCGCATCACACACCGCAGGAGGCAGGACCCCGGCTCACCATGGGTCTGCCTGGGCTCTGGCCACATTTCCCTTCCCAGACCCCTCCCTCCTTGGACCTTGAGTGACACCTGTTTCTGGGTCCCCTGGGCCAATACAAGCACTGCCCTGACAGCCAGGACATTTTACAAGGGGCGGTCAGACTTCAGGGCCCCCAGAGGCGGGATGAGAAAGCGCCCAGGAATGTGCCGGGAACAGCTGCAGGAGGATGGGGTGGGGGGCCCGGAGCCGGGGCAGGCTCGGATGTCACCTCGGAGAGGAGGGGGGCAGTGAGATGAGCTGGCTGCTGCCGCCTGCCCCTGGGGGTCTCCCTCCACGGCAGCAAAGGGCCCCCCATTCCGGGGAGGGGCGCCCGCTGGTTCCCGGAGTGCCGAGAGACGCCAGCTTGCTTCCAGGACTGTCCCTGTTGCTCTCAAATCCCAGGTTCTGAGTCAACTTGTCCCTTCCCCTGGGTGGAGAGGACGTGGGCTTTGGTGGCCGCCAGCCCAGCTCAGCCACCCTCTAGCTCGTGTCCCCGGGCACGTCGAGTCCCTGGCTTCAGCTTCTGCGCCTGTGGCGTGGGCAGGGTGGTGCCCACCTGATGAGGGGTCTGAGCCCCCACTGGGCCACACGTGAGCAGCCCGAGCACCGCGGCTGCCACTGAGTGGGCGCCCGACTAAGCCTGGCTGCTCTGGGACGGAAGTGACCCCAGTTCGGTTCGGGGCGGCCGCCCTGCAGACCCACCGCCCTCGGCCATGGAGACGGCAGCCAGGAAGGGTCCCCCGAGAGCCGTTCATCACGACCTGTCCCACCTCTTCCTGTCCAGCCTCAGCCCACTCCAGGCAGGCCCCGGAGACGCTCCTGCACTCGGAGAGCTGCAGGCCCTGTGGAATCTGGGAGCCCGGCCTCGGGAGGGGAGGCAAGGGGCTCCCCCACGGCAGGCCGGGGGCAGCCCTTTGTCCCTTCGCAGGCTGTAGCTCTCGCTCCACTCTCCCTTCCCACTCGCTGAGGCCGTGGAGGGACGTTCAAGGTCTTTGGTCTGCCCACCCTGCCCCGATGCTCTGACCTGCAGGAGCATGCCTGCCCACTCAGTTTGCATGCCTCCCACAACAGGAAGCTCATTACCCATCTGAGCTAGGATTATTCTTGTCCCTTCCTCCCCTCATCAGAGACTGGAAGATTTTTATACTCCCTGAGCCTCTCCTCTGGCTGAACTAATGACCTCCCTCCCTTCTCTCGTTCCATCCTTCCTCCCTCTCTCTCTCCCTCCCCCTTG
>VSMD01086743.1:0-23334 GCA_008750895.1 Mirza zaza | reverse complement strand
ACCTATAGCCATGGACAATTACACTTAATCTATCTTTGGGGCCTTCAGAAAGCTCTAGCTGGAGATCTTCTTAATTAAACACTTACTTTTAAGTTAGGTCAGGTGTATTCAAGCAAAGGAAGAGAGAATGTTCCACCATTCACTCTCGCCATTCACTCATTCACCATTCACCCTAAAGCATTTGGTTTATCTCCAAGGAACAAACCAAGATCATTTGCAGGCATATGTTAGAGGCAGGACATTGAGTATTTACGTCAATCTTCAAGTTACTGTATATTTATGCCATCTTTTGATTTATTGGAGATTAGAAGGCTTGCCTTTGGGGATACACTACTCAGAGAAAGCTGGTACAGGGCTGTGCATGGGAGGTTCGTAAATACTCCTGGATCAGACAGAGGAGCTATAGAGGCAATTCAAGTCAAACAGTACTTCCGCAAACAAATGCAGTACATATTTACTGATCACCTGCTCTGTGCTGAGCAGTGTGAGGGGTTGTACTTCATTATTCAATATATCTTCTTTGTGAGCCCTGGTGATATTTTCTTTCCATTTTTTTCTAAAGTCACAATGAAGAAATATGGTGATTTGGCCAAATTCTTACTGTCTTGCCCATCACTGTTCTTGCACTGATCTATGCTGCCTACGTTCAAGGTCTCCCGTGCTTTCCAGATGAGAAGTCTGCCTTTCTTTTCCATATAATTCACTTTGAGTCGGTACCACCTGGGAAATGCTGGCTTGCTTCACTTACCTGAGTTCTCGGTCCGGTTCTAAAACCAGATTTTTAAACAAGAAAGAAAAGAGGGAAGGAAGTGGGGTAGAAATAAAGGGCTACAGTTAATTTTAGCCTCTAATTTTACTGTCTTAACCCATGGCTTCTTGAAGTGGAATTAATATGCCATTTTCCAGTTGCTCAGTTTTGCAGGGGAAGGAGCCCCAGAGAAATGTTCTAGCATTACTGTCAAAAGCTATTATTAAGTATCTCATTGTGGTTAGATGATATTACCTTCATTTATCACTTCTCTTGAGAAGAGGTGATAAGTAAATATTTAATGGATGAATGAAAGGATAAATAAATTACCAAAGGCAATCTGGGTGTTTAAGTGCCTACCCGTGGGAACTAATGATCCATGACACCTGGTAGAAGGAAAACAAAGGCACCAAGGAAAGATTCTAGGACACTCAGCAGGGGATGGCGTTAACCCAGACTTAGATGTTATTGGCCAAGGGGTAACCTGTAGTTTTAGAACACTTAAAACATATAGAAGAAACAATAGAAGCTGCTATACCTACCTTCTTTCCTTCCTTCCTTCCTTCCTTCCTTTCTTTCTTTCTTTCTTTCTTTCTTTCTTTCTTTCTTTCTTTCTTTCTTTCTTTCTCTCTCTCTCTCTCTCTCTCTCTCTCTCTCTCTCTCTCTCTCTCTCTCTCTCTTTCTCTCTCTCTTTTTGTTTGGTTTTTGGCTTTTTTTATTATTATTATTCTTAGAAGAGCTTTCTTATGACATGGAATAATGGAAATTTAACTACTGTCCTTTGTAAAAGTAGCTCAGTACTATTTTTTCAAAGAACCAAGCAATCAATTGTCTTATTAGAAAAAAAATTTTAAATAACAACGCAAGAGATGAAAGAGAAAAGACAAGCAGTGGGGGAAAAGAAAGGAAGGGGGAGGGGGAGAAAGCCAGAGAGAGAGCAAAAGCAAGAGAGAGATACTGAGAGAATAGTTTCTTCCTTTGGAGTCAACCTGGGAATGCAGTCATGAAATAAAGAATATGCCTCTGCTTGAGAGATGGCATTATGCTTGAACCAATGCCACATGTGAGACATTGATTTTCCACTGATGTTACTGAGAAAAGAAGAAGAACTTGCTATAGTTGGAGGCAGCTTAGTGATGACCAGGAGCCTACAGTCTTTTGCCAATTTTATTTCAGAAATGGAAAAAGAATGAAGTGCAACAACAAAATTTGTGTTCCCCTTTAGTCCGTAGCTAAAACAAGCTCTGGTGTGCGAGATTACTATAATAACATTTCCTCAAGTGTTTTGTTTTCAAATATGTGCTTGCCTGAAAATGCGACTGCACATAATCTAATGAGTGGGCATTGTTAGGATGTATGTGTTTTTCTTTAAATGCTTCAGCATAAATACCCTGCTTTAGTTTAAGTAGAGCCTTAAGTATTGTCTGTTGTCCTAAGCAGAAATCCCCATACTAGGGGTGGTTAGTTATCTAGTTAGTTAGCCAGAGGCTAGCACAAGTCTTCTCACACCAGAGGCTTAGGAAACTAGCATAAAAAATATTAGAAATGGGCCTTCATTGATGAAATTAATGACATGCTAGATATACAGAAGAGCTAAGGAAATGGTTTTAACACACTCTCCATCCTAGAATAAGAATCTAACAAGCCAGTGGCTTGTGTCCCCATCCTGGATCTAGCTGGAATGTCAGAATGTCAACTCTCAGGGTAAGAGAAGCCTGCCTTCAGGAAATCAGTGTGTCTGCCTCAAGTAAACAAACCTTCCATTCAACCAGTGGTTGAACTACCTAAAGACAGACAGCTAGGACCTCCTCAGGCTTAAAGAGTAGGAGGTATGCAAGGTAGCAGAAAATGGGGAGACAAGTCTAGCAATCTAATGTACAACATGAGGACTAGATTTTAGCTGCTCTTGTCACAGAAAAAGTATCAACACGGGATGATAGATGTGTTGACTGGCTTCGCTATAGTAACCAATTTACTGTGTATTGTATTCTGTAACATCATGTTGTAAATCTCAAATATACACAATAAAATTTATTTAAAAAAAAAAAGAGTAGGTTGTATGAACTGGCCTGGCCCTGCTTTGTAATAAAGGGTAACAAATATCTGCAAGTGACTCAGAATTTTGAGACTTTCTGTCATCAGCACCTGAAGGCAAGGTGGTGAGAGAGGCACTAACCTTCAGCCACATCAAACTTATTGGAATCTCCTATTATCTACCAAAAGTAACTTCACTCAAGATTGCTTGTTTCCAAAATGGCCCAGGTCCGTTTACAATACACAAATGATTAAGTGTAATAGGTAGAACTGCTGCTGCTTTCTGATTTGCCTTTCAAGTGGTGAACAGTACACCTCAAAAGAGAGGCCCTGGGATATTGAATGACAATAGTGGCTGTTGATTATAAGACAATTCCTGCTTGTGACTTGGGCCTACTCCTTGTGATCCCTGAAGCAGGCTGCTGCATGCCACACTGGCCAGTTGGCTCACAGTGATGATGCTGGTTTCAGCATTTCAACATTTACTTTGGTTTCCTATCCTGCCTGGTTTATGTGCCCATTCTGTCTATATATCAATATGTCTATGATATTAATGTGGAAGATGAGTGTACATTTCAGACAGAATGCATTCCATTCAAGTGAGCACTGACTTCCAGGAAGTCATCAAACATGCAATCAACAATTCAACATTAGACCACTTAAATACGAGTCATCCACAGTTTAACAACCAACATATGACATTCCTGATATTTAGCTAGTACTTTCACATAGCACTGCTATTTCTACTTCCTCCAGACCTTCCCTGCCTCCCAGAGGAATTGGCCAGCCTGGGGGTTTGGGGCAGGGAGCAGAAGCCTGCCTTCCACAATAGGCCTGCACAGAGAGGGAGCTGAGAAGAGACTTCATCTTGAATGGAGATTGAGTGTTGATTGGTACCTAGGACTAGATATTTACAGAGTTGAGACTCCTTGCTTGTGACTTAAGAGAATGTAGAACTGCCTAGTATGCAAGAAAGAGTGAAAGTTCATGAGATCTGCCCTGATTTTCTCTCTCTCAGATACACACACACACAAATGTGGCAATAAATTAATTTTCTCTGTAGGTTAACTATGCAAAAGATAGATAGAAATCACAGAGCTAATGTTTTCCTTTTTTTTTTTTTTTTACTACTTCTTTATATTTTCCCTCTGTTCTTAGAAGGCTTTTATGACTGAGGTGCCTTGTATATTTTGAAGTTCTAAATAGAAGAATCAACAATTAAATAATTGAATGAGGTTGCTTTCCTAATGCTTTTCTCTCTTTAAAAATGCTGCCATTGTCTCTCAGGAAACCCTAGGGTTAATGTTGCCCTCCGTGAAGGTGCCACAAAAAGGTACCACTGTGAGGTTTCTCAGGAGAATGCATCACATTTTAAAAGCAGTGAGAGCTGAGTGTGTTTGCACACCTAAACGGACCTGACAGCTAAATGGAAGAGACATCGGAGCTAAATGTGAATATTTGCATCAGGAAATTCACAGGGTGCAGCAGAGGAAAGGAACTTAAACCTTGGGTGGAGTTAGACCTCTGGGGTTAAGATGAATCTGTCTGCATTATTTCCACTGGATTTTGACTCAGAGGCTCTCGGGTGAGTCATCCGGGAGCAGTTTGTGCAGTTACCATGGGTTACCTTTCTTTTGGAACATTCTCCAAGGGATCGAGGCCCTGAAATTTCCCTCTATGTGTGCTGAGTTCTGGAGGAGCATCATCCGGTTATATTTCAAACACCTAGATATGAGTAGCACATGGTGTATGTCCTCTGTACCACGTTATTATGGTACTTCTCAAACTAACATCTTGCCTTCCCAAGTGAAACTCTGGCAAGTAAACAGTTTAATAGAAGGAGCTTCACAGCAATGAGTCCCTTTGATGTATTTATATCTTCATAGAATTTGTGGACTGTCCTTGCTCTTAGCTTCTGACCTTAATTCTCACTTCAACGAGAAAATATTAATAGAAGCAATTAGAAGAAAATTTCCACCGGTGTCTACTAAAGTACCTACCCGCATCCTCCATGTTCCCACCTCATCCATAGAAGAAATTTGCATTTTCCTGTCAGCCCCTTCCTTTGTGTACTAGATTCCATCCCTCTTGCCTAATCAAAAATATCGATCTACCAGTTCTCTCTATCTCCTACACCATTCATTTTTCACTGTCTGTTGGATCATTCTATAGGGATTCAAACATGCTATTGTTTGTCTTACCTTAAACAGAAAAAAAGCTGCACCACCTGTTTTGACCCCATTCTTCCGACCAGCTACTGCCCCATTCCTTTGCTCCCCTTTGCATCAGATCCCCTCCCTGTCTGTCTCCAGTTCCTGTCCCCCCATTCTGTCTTGAATCCACTCAACCGGGCTTTTGCCCGAACCACTCCACCGAACTGCTCCTGACAAAGTCAATGGTAATTCCCATGTTATTAAATCTGTTGGTCAGTTCTCCCTGATTATTTTACTTGATCTGTCAGCTCAGCATGTGGCAAGGCTGATCACTTACTCCTCCTTAATACAGTTTCTTTATGTGGTTTCCAGGGCACCACACTCTTGGTTTTGCTTCTTTGACACAGGTTGTTCCTTCTCCGTGATTAGTTGTTCTATTTCTCCCTGATGACTTCGTTTTGGAGAGCCCCACGGCTCAGTCCTCGGCCTCTTCTCTTCTCCAGTTACCCTCACTCCTTGGTGATCTCAAGTCCCATGACCTTCCTCATCATTTACGTGCTGATGACTCCCAAGCTCACAGCTGCAGTGCAGACCTCTTTCTCCCAAATCCTAGGTTCATATGGCCAATTGCCTCCTTAATACAGTTTCTTTATGTGGTTTCCAGGGCACCACACTCCTGGTTTTGCTTCTTTGACACAGGTTGTTCCTTCTCCGTGATTAGTTGTTCTATTTCTCCCTCATGACTTAGTTTTGGAGAGCTCCACGGCTCAGTCCTTGGCCTCTTCTCTTCTCCAGTTACCCTTACTCCTTGGTGATCTCAAGTCCCATGACCTTCCTCATCATTTATGTGCTGATGACTCCCAAGCTCACAGCTGCTGTGCAGACCTCTTTCTCCCAAATCCTAGGTTCCTATGGCCAATTGCCTCCTCCGTATCTCCACTCGGATGCCTAACCCCTCAAACTTAGCAGATATGGAGCTGAACTCCTGATCTTCCCCCAAAAGCTGCTCCACCTGCAGCCTTCTCCATCTCAACTGGGGCAACTCCATCCTTCTAGTTGCTCAGGTCAAAAATCTTGGAGTCATCCTTGTCTCTCCTCTTTCCCCCACTCTCCCTCACAACCAGTCAGGAGATCATGCTGGCTTTACATTCAGAATGTATCAAGACTCTGAACCCTTCTCACCACTCCCTGGCTCCAAGGATGGTGCCAGTCACTGTCCTCGCTCATGTCAGTTTCTACTAAAATGATGGCCTCCTAGTCTCCTGGCACCCCCTGTCGCCCTCTAGTGTCTTTTGCAACACAATAGCCAGAGTGATTTCATTTGAAACATGAACGGTTATTCTTCTGCTGGAAACCCCTGCATTCCTCTGAATCCCCCAGCAAGATAATTGTTTCCATAGGCCCCTGCAGGTTCTTCAAGCTAGGGAAGACTAACTTCATCAGTCAAAGAAAAAAGCTGCTTCTACTGGCAAAGGAAGCTGAATTCAAAGGTTTAATTTCAATTTATTCAGCTACATTAGAGTCCACCTGCTATTCCCATCCCAATTTTCAGGATTGCTCTTTCCCAAACACTGCCATAACTTCAACATAAAAGATCCTGAGAGGTTTTGAATTCACTTTATTACTTCTGGGTACCACATTGATTATCTCACATAGGTTTCAATACACAATGTTCTTCTTGTCATGAATTTTTCTGTAGTTTGTGACTTTGGATTTGATATCCTTGTTAAACCAAGAGTTGTTTGAAAGAGTGCTTTTGAATTTCTAAATGTATATTTTTATTAAAAAACTATTCTATTCTTGTTAATATCTACTTTTGCTGCACTATTGTGAGATTATATGTTGTGTATGTTTTTTTCCTTCCTTGGACTTATGGAGATTATTTGAGATCTATCAATAATACATGGGCAATGTTCCTGTGTGTTTGAAAAGCAAATGTTCTCTACTTTTAGAGGTGGTTGTTATGTTAATTTTCTTTACCAAGTTCACTTTGGCCTTGCATATTTTGTGTTGACTTGATTTGGCAATTTCTGACTAAAGTATATTAAAGATTATACTTGTGGCTTTGTAAAAAAAAAAAAAAAAAAGAAAAGAAAAGAAAACTTGTAGTAGTTCCCATTGCATGCAGAAAGCCCAAGTCCTCAGAGTAGCTGCAAAGCCCTCTCTGCCTCAGTTACTCCTCTGGCTTCTTTTCCTACTGTTCTCCTAGCTCACGGCTCATGTGGCTCCTGACAGAGCCCTGCTGCTCCCAAACATGACTTTTGCTCTGTTCCGACTACTTGGACTTCTCCCACCCCACCCCCAGGATCCCCAAGACTAACTCTCTCACTTCCTTGGCATCTTCACTCAATATCACCTCTTTCCTGAGGGCTACCTTCTCACCTTATTTAATATCCATATGCTCCCCACCCCCAGTTGGCAGGTCCAACCCCCTTACCCTGCTCTGTTTCTTTTCTTTTCCATAGCACTTATATTTAATATCGCACTGTAACATACTATGCAATTTACTTATTTCATTTATTCTTTATGGTCTACCTTCCCTAACTGAATATAAACTCAATTAGACACAGATGTTTGCCTGTTTTGTTCTCTAATGTATACCAAAACCCTAGCACTTCACTTAGTACATAGTAAGGGCTTTACAAGCATTTGAAGAATGAATGACCTATCCACATACCAAGGCTTTAGCTTGGGTCAACTTAAAGGACTGTTTATTGTAGTCTGAGACTTTTATCAACTATCTGCTGGGAAAAATAAATAAGCTCTACATTAGCAATAGGTCTCGTTATGAGATCAGATCACAATGCATCTATATTTTAGTTATTTGACTTAGAAGTATAATTGAGGCCACATGAAATTATGCCATTGCTTCTTGAAAGATGCCTCATTGTCAGTGTTTCCCAGTGCTTTTTAGCTCGCCATCCTCATTGAGAACTCCCAAGAAAATGTACATACATATATTTTCCTTCAATCCATAGAACTCGAGGGACACTTGACACCTCTTCATGAATCTCTAGGTATTCATGGAGCCCAGTAAGAGGCTTCTTGCACACATACACTCACAGCGACACACACATACACACATCCTCTCTAATTTCAATCTGTTACCAGTATATCGTTATAACCTTTCCCCTATATCTTTCCAAGTTTTTTTTTTTTCCAGTTTGTTGAAATAAACTTAGAGTGTTTTAGTTTCACAAGAAGCTTGCAAGTACAGGATGATCTTATGAAAATCCTGCTGGTAAAATATCACGTGCAAATTTCA
The DNA here is from genome assembly GCA_008750895.1 of Mirza zaza. Classification (NCBI taxonomy): domain Eukaryota; kingdom Metazoa; phylum Chordata; class Mammalia; order Primates; family Cheirogaleidae; genus Mirza; species Mirza zaza. The sequence continues at coordinate 15,134 of VSMD01086743.1, read as the reverse complement.
ACTTTGAATTTCCATTTCAAAGCAAATGGAATGCAAAAATGAATATGTGGAAATAATTCCCTGGTCCGTAAATATTTAATAAGCTTTTGGACTCATTGTTTTCAAGTGGCAAGCTTGCAATATACTGTAGTCAGAAAAAAATATACAGGTTTCTTGCAATTCTTTGTGTGCAAATTTATTCAACATGCCAATTATATATTCCTTATACTCGCAATCATTTGTGACTTATTAAGTAGTATATTCTTAATTAAAATTGTAAAAGACAATTCTGGCTTGCTATGGTTTCTGAGCAATTGCCTGCTATAAAAAATTTAGACCTGTAGTGAGGAAATGTCATAGGCAGTCTCCATTTATCCTACAGACAAGGGATTTTGTAATACCCAGAGTACATGAGAATCTCCTATGGCACTTGACAATTGTGCAATTTCCCTGGCTTCACCACAGTCCCACTGAACCAGAATCTTCCAGGTGGGGCCCAAGTATATATATTTCAAAAAATTTCCAGATGAGTTTTTCAAGACATGAGTTTTCAATTTGAGAAGTACTGCACAGGCCATGGGAAGCTATGCTTTTTGTTTTTGTTTTTTAGTTTTTATTCTTTTTTAATGTCCTTTATAGGACAGGATGGTTTTTATTTTAGAATAATATTTGAATTATAGAAAAGCTGCTAAGATATTACAGAGTTCCCATATACTTTTCACCCAACTTTCCCTAATCTTAACATCTTACGTACCCACAGAACATTTGTCAAAACTATGAAATTAACATCAGCGCATTACCATTAGCTAGCTACAGATTTCATCATTTTTTCCACGAATGTTCCTTTTCTTTCCCAGGATCCAGTCCAGGGCACCACATTACATTTAGTCATCATGTCTCCTTAGTCTCCTTCAATCTGTGAAAGTTCCTTAGACTTTCCTGTTTTTCACAACTTTGAAACTTCTGAAGAGTACTGTTAGGTATTTTATAGAACATCATTCAATTTCAGTTTGTCTGATGTTTTCTCATGATTTGGGGGAAGAATAGCTGAAACTATCATCTATTACAGTGAGGTAGAGGGAAGAGTCGAATAATTGATTTTTTAATATGGAATAGATCTGTCAACAGTGAGAACATTTACCAATGTCCATATAAAACACAAATCAAAAGACAGGCTTTAGAGAGAAGGGAAAGAGTTTTATTTTTGCATGTGTTAAGTTTGAGGTACTGCAGGTCTTCCAGCTGAAGCAGTTCAACAGTCAATTGGAAGTTTGTGCCTGATGCTTAGATGAGAAAATCAAGCTGGAAGCAGAACTTTTATAGAAAATATTGGAGCTTATGCCAAGAGATTGGGTGAGATCACTCAGGGTGATTTGCAAAGCTGAAGAAAAGGACAACAAATATGGTTGGGAATTTAGATAACATCTAAGATTTGGGCAGGGAGAGAGGAACCAGCAAAGGAGACAGAGGAGGGATAAAACATGGACCGAGAACTAAGAAAAGAACTGAATATGAGTAGGGTCTAGAAAGTGAAAACAGTAGAGTTCAGAGAATGGAGCAGTCAACGATGTCACCACTGCAGTCATAAAAGATAAGGAAGTTTCCGAAGACTAAAAGCAGTGAGGACATGCAGATAACACATGTCATCTTTCCTTCCAAAAATGTGAAGGTGAAAAAACCCAGAAGTGCAGTGTGGTATCTTGAGGAGAAGTAGTGTAGAAAAGAAGTATTGTTTCTTTCCTTTCTTCATTCTAGTGGGGGAGACTGACAAGCCACAGGGCTGGAGGTGAGAAGGTTCACAAAAGTCTCATGAGGCCAGTTGTGTCTCTTGCCCTTTAAGTTACTTTCATAGCCCAGAGGCTTAGTGAGGAATTATTGTGAAATGTGAAAAAAGTGGAAATTCTTAGTGTGGGTTGGGTAAAGACAGAGCTGACAGAATATACTGTGGTCCTTCATAATTTACACACAGAGAATTCAAGATGAAATAATAAAAGAATATCATTTATTTAAAATGGTTGGTGTTTGGGACAGTTTTTGTCATATATAGTTAAAGCTACAGTTAAAAAATCTGGAGTTACTTGGACAAAACCACAATAAAGCAACCTTGTACTTTTTCACCCATGATACAGTTTTGAAGTCAGTCAATCTATAATGCTCAAGCGTTCAAGAACAATAATACAATGTGTTTCCTGAGGGTTTCAGATATGCCGGGACATTGAGTATTCATGAAACTCCAGTTAGCCACTGTAATTGCATAAGCAACATCTAAACATCAAAAGAAAAATCGACATTTCATTCCTCATGTGGGAGTAGAAGGTTTAGTCTAGTCTGAACAAACAGCTTCAACCTATTTATTTAGGCTACATTTTATAGAAGAATGTATTAAAAACATAAACACCACTGAACTGAAATATGGGCTCTTTATTTTTAGATACTTCTTTAAAATAATAATAATGTGAGTTACAGAGTTACAGAAGTTTATTATTCCCTTTTGTAGTACAACTTGGAATTTCTTTTGATGTGAACAAACAGAATTATTTATAAGAAAATTAAAAAGAAATATTCAAATTAATCAATTCTTAGGAATTAAGTAAGATAGGTTTAAATCAAACCTTAGCTGAATACAGATAGAAATTCTGTATACTCTTCACTTAGTACACTACACCATACTCTATACTCACTGTGATGTAAGTATATGCTGTAGAAAAGCCCCCATAGTGAGTGAGAAATAGAGCACTGATCCCAAGCCTAGTTCTGTTGCTCGGTGGCAAGTCGCCACCTTCTCTGGATATCAGTCAGAATACATTTTGCAGATTCTGTGATTCCAGGGTCCTATATTAAACATGCGTAAATCCATTCTGATCTCTGGGAAGCAGAGAGATAAAAATCTGGTGGGAAGACTAAGGCAATGAGAAATTCATTGACTTACTGAATACAAAGAACAAATATATCAGAAGGAACTGAGGTAAGACAAAAGCTCTTGGTTCACACCAGATCAGCACAGTGGCTAAAGGCTCTGGAGTCAGACTGCCAGGATCCTGATTCAGCCTTTGTCATTTACTTGCTGGAACCCTGAGGTGAGTTACTTAACTTCAGTATATTCATTCTAAAAATAGGCTAATAATAGACCTTATTATTAGCCCATTATTATGATCAGAGTTGTTATAAGGATTCAAGGAGTTAATATAAGATGCTTAAAACTGTGCCTCATACATGTATAGAATCAAGAAAAAAGTTAATTTTTCATATTATTTGCACTTACCTTCTCATATTTAACCATCAAGGGTTTCAATGTCTTACAAATAGGGATGTGTTAGTCAAACATGGCACAGATTGAACGACTGCTCAAAGTCACTCAACCAGGGCAGATCCACGTTTTAAGTGGCCTGAAGACTATACAATTTGGGAGGCCACTTTTAAGAAACAAAACATAGAATTATGAATTTCAGATACGACAGGGCCCCTGCCTGCCGGAACCCAGGAACTCAAGGAGCCTGAAGCCTACGCATCATTAGCCTCTGTGTAGCCACCTCTGCTCTCCACCTCCACATGAAGCTCTCTTGGTTGTAAAAAGGAACAAATGTAAGAATTCTTCTACAAATTGCCTACAGCAAAATCTTGACTCCACTGAGAGGTTCTTGGATGCCTCATGACTCAAGGCTGAGAGATTCACAGATTGTTCAAAGTTGGAAGAGACCAACTCGATGTTTTTATTATTAAAGCATGCTCTACGTGCAGGCCCAGAGGCCAGCTCTTTAATTGCTAGATCCTGAAATCCAGAAAAAGCAGGCAGGAGTCATGAGGCTGCCAAAGAGCAGGGCCCCAGAGCAGCTGCCTGTGGTGTGTGTGTGTTTAGAGCCAGCTTTCTCAGAGGGAAGCTCGGGACGGCTCAAGTTACTGAACGCCTGGGAGAAGTTAGCCTGTTATGTATTCCAAAAGAATATAGCTGCACAAGGAAAAGAGAAAGAAAGCAAAAGATGTTTCCTGTCTGTCCCTCTTGAAAGGCAATGAGACATTGTCCCTAAAGACTTAATTCTGAAAAGGGCAACACCCCTCTGAGGACTTCGACGTTAGGCAGAAAGAAGAGATAGGCCTTCGGAGAATAGGAGCATAGGAAGGCAAAGAACCAGTGAGAAAATTTTCTTCTTTTTTACATTTTTCTTGCAAACCATCCAAAACTTCTGCAGTATCTTATCTACACTAAACAAATTCTATATACTGATAGAATTTCTTTTCCTTGGGTTGAAGGGGCCAGGGAACAGTGTTGTAGGAGAAGAATGAGAGGAATATTAGAATTATCTTTATGGCTTATCTGTAAAACTTCTTCTCTTTTGTGGGAGGCAGCAAAGCTTAAGGTTTAGGGTGCTGGGCCTGGCTTCATCACTTTTCAGCTGCATCCTGGACAATGGCTAAACTTTCTTAACTTCAGTTTCCTTGTACACAAAATGGGGAGAAACATGGCACCAACCTCATGAGAAGATTGAATGAGGTTAGACAAACCAAGCTCCTGGCAAGGCACCTGGCACCTACTAAGTGCTCCAGAGGTGTATCTATTATTATTTTGATTATGTATGACTTGATATTTTCTTAATCCAATGTATCAATCACTTAACTGATCAAAGGAAATATGGCCCAATGTGTTATTGAAAGTAGCAATTATTAAACCCTTTTTCCCCTTGTTCACTTGTTTCTCAAAATGTAATTGTTCATTTAATTTTTTAAATGTAAAAAGCCACCAACTGAAGGCCCCCAAGTTGAGCATTTCTATAGAATGCTGCCTATTATGGAAATTACTTTAAGAAACAACATCCTAGATAAGAACACAATGTTTGAAAACTTGTCATTAACATTTTATTAAAGCAGTTCTGTATGTTTAAGTTTCAGCCTTCCTAAAATCTGTCCTTGGAAGTACATCCAGACCTGTTGCAGAAGTAGAAAATGCAGTTGGCCCTGAGGAGCTTATAATTTAACAGAGCAACTGGCTCTACACAGAATCACATAAATAAATGTAACACAACATAAGCAAACATTTATACATAGCTGAGCACAGCTGCATAGATTTATACAGGTGCTAAATAACATATCATGGAAAGAAAAATTAAGAAAGTGGAGATTATTAATTACAGTGCTTGGCACTAGAACACAGAGCAATGTTTGAAAGCCTTCACAGGTACTAAATACAGTTGACCCTTGAGCAACATGGGTTTGAACTGCACAGGTTCACTTGCACTGGGATTTTTGTCAACCAATTGCCAAATGAAAATACCGTATTTGCTTGGGGGAATTGGTGGTGGGGGAGTGTCCTGAAATGAATCCCTGGTGTATACAGAGGGACAACTGTAGTGTGTTGACGGAAAGGACGTTCAGAGATTAGTGAAGAAAAAAGGAATTCCAAATTATGGAAGGAGCAGGTATATCGGATTAGAAATAAGTGCAGTTGAACTATGGCTGTGACAATTGTTCATTTGAGCACTTCCATTGTGCCAAGAATCCAGCTTGACGTGAATTATTTAATTCTCACAACAACCCAGTAAGGTTGTGTCATTGTTACATTTTACAGATGAGGAAACTGGGGCTCAGGGAAATTAAGTAACTTGACAGAAATACCAAAATTCATGTCTCTCCGCAAGGGCCTCTACTGGGATTTAAACCTGGGTTTGTGCGACTCCAAATCTGCCTTCCTAAGCTATTACTCTACTTCTTTGCTTTGTATGCTAAAAGGGTAAGAGACATGAAAGGAACTACTCAAAAAAATAGACAGTGAGATGAATGACTGTAACTAAGCCTCTTCTAGGCCCAAATGAAGATCAGGATTGGACCAAATGGTGTGGAAGAAGACAAAAGGAGGGGTGGGGAAGGGGGGCCTTTGGATGAGGAGAAGCCAGTAAGGGGGCACTGATGGTGCACATCCATCTTCCATCTCAAGCATCACTGGCAACCTCTTCCTTCATCACTAAGCAAATTGCTTTGACCTACACACTTCAACTCCCTAACAAACATCAAAGCATCACAATCCCACACAATGGAAGGCAGCCTCATCCCAAATATGCACGTAGATAACCACAGAGGGTCCTGGTTATCGACTTAGCCACCTGGCCAATTGGTAACTGAACTGGAAAAATATCTGCTGACCTACAAACTAATCTACCAGGCAACCTTCTCTCAATAAATTCCCTAGAAAGCATTCTCTGTTAACCTTCCCATTAGGATGAAAGTAAGTTTGGGGGAAACAAATGTACCTGGAATCGAGTTTAGGCTCTAACACCTACCAGCTCTGTGACCTTGGGCAAGTTTGATAAGTGTGCTAGGCATCATTTGTAATGCATGCATAATAATTCTATCCTAGGGTTTAGGGAGGATTATCTGAGTTGGTATATGAGAAATGGTCCAGATCTTGGCCCATAATAAGTACTAAAACAGATTAGCTGTTGTTATTAAAAACATTGACAGGTAAAGCCATTTACAGGCTCTTTAAAGCAGTCAAAGGCATCCTTTCTCATCTTGCTACTGAAATTACCAATGTGATTCTTATATCAAAGATATAAAAATCTGGCATTTAGGACGTTTGTATTAGGCAAGTACATTTTTGCAGGGAGTGGTGCCACGTATTCATGTAAGAAAAAGAACTGTATAGTTAAGTACAGTACATTGGAACTCCAGTAACTAAATCCTATAGCTGCAGTGGTCTGGGGTGACTACCCCTTCTAATTTGAACATTTTCTCTCAGGCTTTTTATTTCCCTCTGGTGGCCTATGATACTATCTCGGATACTATTGCAACCAGAGTTTGCAGTGAAGGTTAATGACACTCAAATTGCGTGAGGTTTTGTTTGGGTGGTGCTGTGTCAAAATGACATGGAATGGGGGCAGCGGGGAAGTACAATCTATTGCAGCTGTTCCTCATCACCCAGATAAGCCTGAGAAGCCTCCCAATTAACCTTAGTGTGTAATAAAGCCAATCAGTACATGAAAACAAGAATTTCTCATTTACTGAAATGATATTTGCCTTGTAATTGCTGTCTGGAAATGTTGAACCACGTAGAAAGCATTAAGGAAATTGGCCTCCTCCCCACAAATTTAAGCTTGGTTATTATTTAAAAAAAAAAAAAAATCAAGAATATCATTTGCTAGTCTAAACTGTCTTGTCCTAATTTCAAGATAAGCATAGAGATATACATTATGTCTTTTGATATAAAATAATATGCTAAAACATATTTGTAGCTTAAAACCTGAAATAAATTTATGGAGCATATAAATATTTTCATCAGTCCTTGTGACTTGAAAATCTAGATAATAGAAATTAATTTGGAAAAGGTATTTTCCTTACATATATGTTTGATCTTTTCAGGGAAAGAAAACATAAAGAAAATGCAGCATTTAGGTAAATAAGGGATCTTTCACCTAGCACCATAAAAAATTAATAAGGCAATTAATCAGATCAAATTATACTATATTTTGAGGTCTTACTGTGTACATATCACTGTGCTAGGCTGGATGAACAATATAATATTAAAGATGAGGTGAGCAACTTCATTTCATGTCTAGTAGTCCCTCAAACATTCATGGAAATGAATTGGCTTTAATTGAATTGAATTGAACTAAAGTGACTTGAATTAGTACAGGGGTGGGAAATCTTTTCATGTTGGAAGTCTGCATTAATTTAGTTGTAATCAAATAAGGCCACATTCAAGAAATTTCAATTAGCTATACTTAAAACTGCATATTATTTTGTAAAAATCTAACTACTATGTACTTAATAATTTCAAAATATGAAAACTGTTTGTTAATTGTAAAGTTAACTAACTTTTAATGACTTTGTTGTGTCTGTTTGTTGTTAGAAAGCATTTGAGTGTTTGGTTTCAGCATTGATCCTCTAGGTGGGTATCAGTCATTTGTGACCATAAAGATGTCTTAATTGGGGTTCGGTAGGAGAAAGTAGATTTCACAGCAATAGGGAGTTGAAAAGCAAGAAAGCATTTTTCAGGTATGATACCAATGGTGTGAGTATTCTACTGCATTTTTTCATATTTCAATCAGATCTTTCTTAGCATCAGACAATGACTTTAAAATATCTACTAAGAACTCAATCAATTCCACCCATAGTTCTTTATGTGCCTTGGTGATATCAATTAGGTGAGGCTAAAATGTTAATTTGAGTGTGATGTCATGATTCTCAAAGTCAGTGAAACTTTCATTGTATTCTTCAATTAATAGGTCTATAACAGCTCTGTATTCTTCAAGTGGTTCACATATATCATCCTGCTCATCAGAGACTTTTGCTAACTGGGGAAAATGTTCATCTGGAATTTCCTTTTGAAGAAGAAATGTTTTGAAAAAACTTTTTTCAAAATGCTTGGATTTTTTGCCACATATCATGTAAGACTTAGTTTTGCCTTCCAAAGAAATATCCAAGTCGTTTTGATTTGACATGATATCACACAGAAATGCTGCATTCCCATAGAAATCTTCTTTCAATAATTCATGTTGCTGATTCTGTGGTTCATAAAATTTAACTATCTGTCCTTGCAGAAATAAAATTTTGGCTACCAATTGTCCCGGCGATAGCCAAGGAACTTAGCCAATGCACTTTAGAATGATATGGCAAGTCCACACTGAACAAATACCTCATTGTTCAGTTTTAGCATGTTGTAAAACTGACAATGCCATGTTTCATTTACAGGAATGTAGTTAACAATACTTATAACTTGTTGCAAAGTGTCACTTAAAAAAGTAGCTTTAGCACAGAGATTTTGCTGATACAAGATACAATGAAAAGAAATGAGAGTGTCTGGATCTGTTAACACTATTTTTTATCTGTGCAATAAACCCTTCATATTTTCTTGTCATTTAAGGTATATAGCATTTTTACACATTGAATTTACTCACTAAATTTACCAATTTCAGTCCAACCACTTTATCTTGAAAGTTGTTAAACATATCTATTCCCCATATTCTGTTTGCAAGATTGCCCCAAATGAGTACCTCTTCACAGCAAAGAAAATTTTGTTACGACCCGAATGAAGTATAAAGCCTGTGCCAAGTCAGTAGTATCAGTTGATTCATCCAAAATGATTGAATAATATATTTTTTCTTTTCAAAATATTACACGAAGTTTTTCTGTTAAGTTGAAGACTAATTCATGTTTCCGATCATTTATAGTTCTCCTAGAAAGGGGCAGTTCCTTGTACTTTGAAACATTATCAGGGTCTAAGCATAGTACAACTTCGACAATGCATTCTTTCACAATTGCTGCATCAATGAATAGCTTCCTTTTTTCCTCGAGTGTATAAGCTACTTTATAAGTTGCTTCAGTGGCATTATCTCCGGGTCTTACTGCTGCTTGAAAGAATTGTCTTTGATTTTGCTTTTCATCTTTTAATTTCTGCAATAGGAACTTTTGTGTCTCTCCCTCTAATTTAAAATATTTGTGGTCTTTATGAGTGTTATAATGCTGATGATCATTGAATTTCTTTAACGTTGATATTGCATTATCACAAAGCAAGCAATCTTATCTTTAGCAGAAACAGTTGGGAATATTGCAATTCCCAATCTTCATTAAAGAATCTGTTTTCTTCCTTCAGCATTCTCTTGGACTTCTTTGACTTGAAGTGCTACTAAGCAGACAAAATTGAAAAATACTATTGAGCTGTGCAACTAATCACAAATTCCACTTCAAACAGAAACACAACACACCATTGTCAAAAGCTGATAATAGACTGGCGTACTAGACCCCCATAATCTCTCGCCAACCAGCCTTGTGCAGTAGTGGCCCCGGTCAGGAGGAGGAAGTTAGAACTAAATAATGAGTGTAGCAGCTGTCAATTTAGGCCTTATGGCTTATTAATGTTCTAATTTTTCCAGTTAGGAAGGATTACTTTGTTGAAATTTTATTTTTTGATATTTTAAATATAATCATTTTTAAAATAAAAACAAAAACATATTAATAAAATTAAAAATAAAATTTGGATTCATTCAAAAAGCTGCACTTAAGGACCTAGAAAGCCTCATGTGGCCTTAAGGCCACAGGTTCCCCACCCCTGAATTAGTACTATGAGACATTGTCACTATACTTTAATCTCTGATCTGGCTATGGAATTAAAGTACAGGGTGTCCCAAAAGTCACCATACATGGAGAAAATGGGAAATTGTAGCTAAATGTACCTTTATTTATAAAATATTCATTACAAAATTTTACAAAATGTTTTCTTTGTGTTCTCCATACATACACATGGCATTTAAAAAACACAACAAATAAATAACACTATACAACCATAATTTTTTTATTTTGAAATAATTGCAGACACACAGGCAGTTCCAAAAATAGTTCAGAGTCCTGTGAACCATTAACCCAGTTTCCACGCTGCCCTTTTAAGTGACTATAGTATTAATACAAAAACAGAGACAGGAAATTGCCATTGGTACAATACTGGTAACTAGAGTACAGATTCAGTTTTCAAAAGTTTTTACCTGCCACTCAATTAGCCAGGAGGGGGAGTTAATGTGTGTGTGGGGGGGGTCGTGAATGAGTGAGTATAGTTCTAGGCAAAATTGAACCTCCCGTATAGATTCCTGTAACCACCACCATAATCAAGATACAAAACTATTCCATTGCCCTGAAGGAACCACAGTGGGCTACCCCTTTGTAGTCACACCTACCTTCATCAATGTCCCCTGGTAACCACTAATCTGTTCTCCATTTCTATACTTTTGTCATGTCAAGAATGTTATATAAACAGAATAATATAGTGTGTAACCTTTTGAGATTATTTTCTTTTACTGAGCATAATGCCCTCAAAATCCATCCAAGTTGTTGCATGTGTCAATAACTTGTTCATTTTATTGCTAAGTAGTATTCCGTGATACAGACATGCCAGAGTTTGTTTAACCACTCTCCCATTAAAGGATATTTGGGTTCTTTTCAGTTTTGGACTATTACAATTAAAGCTGCTATGAACATTCACATACAAGTTTTTTGTCAGCCTACAATTTCATTTCTCTGGGATAAATGTCCAGGAATGAAAATGCTAGGTTGTACGATGGTTGCATGGCTAGCTTTGTAAGAAACTGCCATTTATATCCACTAGCTGTGTCTGCGAGAACCAGTGTCTGCACGTTCTCCCCAGCATGTAGTGTTACTGCCATGTTTTACTCCAACCATTCTGGTAGATGTGCAGTGATATTTCATTGCAGTTTTTATGCAAATGATATCTCATTTGCTAGTTTTTGAATTTGCTTTTCCCCAATATACAACTACAATTTAAAATATATAACAAGAGAGTGAATTGATTGCCAAATTGTATGGATGAATTTTCTCTTCTTTCTGGTAGTTTTCAATCTTGACTTTATATTAGAATCACCTGGGAAGCTTTAACACCATTCCAAAGCCCAGGCCACACCCCAGAGTGATTAAATCCGAATTTCCTGAGGTGAACCCAGGCATGATTACTTGTTTATGTTCCTTAGATAATTCCAGCACACAGTCAAGGTTGAGGACCAACGCCAAAGTTAATTTCTACACAGACGCCAGAAACCTGCCCATACGTGAAGCCCTCTGCTGGCTCCCCATCGCCTGCGTGGCTGGTAAAGCCTGAGCTCATTGGCAGACTCCTCCAAATCCTGCCGCCTGGTCCTTCCTCTGGCCTCACCTCCCTTCACTTTCTGTCTTGCATTTTATGCTCTGTTATCACAGATTATCTGTAGCTTGCCACATGCCCCATTATGTTTCATGCTTAATCCCTGCAGTTAGAACATACCTGAGAATGTGCATTTGTATCAGCCCAAGTGATCCTGAAGTAGATTTGAAAGCTACTCTGCTTCCACTAATTGGAGAGTGATTTACTTATTTGTTCATTCCTCTATTCCTCCTTCCTTCATTTATTAACATGTATTAGTTGAGTGCCTAGTATGTGCCAAGCACTGGAGAGAACAGCTATGGTACAAGTGGCAGACAGTCCTGGAGGACAAGGAAAAGTGTGACAAGTGAGGCGAGGGGAAGGCCAGGGGTTCAGGGAGCTCACAGGAGAGGCATCCCACCCAGCTAGGAGCCTGTTTCCTAAAGGAATGAGTAGCAATTATCCCAGCAAAGAGAGGCAGGAGAAAGCATAGAGCTTTCCTAGAAGAGACAACAGCTTGTTTAAAGCTTAACAACAAAATGACATGGCTTGTTCAGAACATTTTAAGAACTTTGGTATGGCTGGAGCAGGAAGGGAAAAATACTAAAGATAAACATCAAATGTTTTATTTATATTACTTTAATGTCTCTAAAAAAGTAATATCCATAAATAAGGATCAATGGTTGCCAATGGGTGAAGTCATTCTTAAGCAAATATTAAATAGTACATGTTAATTGCAGCTTGAAGAGCTTTTGAAGACTCTATTGGAAATATCATTCACCCCATTAAACTCTATTAACAGCCTTTTTTCCAACTTCTGAGCCTGTCCAAGAGCAGTTAGCCTCAACTTCAGGGTCAAGAGATTTGCTTCGGGCACTTATTTCAGACTCCAACTTTTATGGGAACGAAGTGCTCTCTGTTAATCCAAGTGTTCATCTCTGACAGAGGAAATTGCTCTGCTCCCTGAATGGCTCTAACACTTCACTTTTCAAATCCATGTCAGCTGTGCCGCTGAGCACCCACAGCAGATGTCATTGTGCTGCTGAGTCAGTGGCCCAGAGAAGCCACCTTCCCAGTGTGTGCACATAGGGGAGGGGCTTGGGGAGGGGATTAAAACACAAGATCCACATTGAAGCACACAAAATTCTAAAATTGCCGTAGCAGTCCATTAGAATGAAAAAAAAAGACAAATTCTTCAATTGAACTGCTGAAAAAGTTATCAAGAAAACTGAAGAGGAAAACAAAAAATGTAAAATTTAATTTTCAAAGATTAACTGAAAAAAAAAAGAGAGAGAAGGCAAATCTCATCTCACTGGGGAGCTTTGCTGTTCCAGAATGATTCTAAGTTCACTTCGGGATATATTTTAATTATATTCATGTTTTGGCAAAATTTACGAGATGAAGATCATTTCCTGAAAATAAGACATTTGTATAGTTCCTGCCAACACTAAATTTCACATTATCAAGAAAAACAGGTGCTCTGGGAGGACTCCCTCCTCTGGATTTCTGAGAATAATAAAACCAAGGTGTCCACTCATGGGAGCGACACTCAGTAGAGACCCTGACCTAGGTGTCTCCTCTAATCAGCTACAAATTGGGACATGCCAGTTAAGCTCCCTGTTCCACTACCATCACCAGAAAGCTTTAATTAAGAACCTTTCTAAACATGAAGCTATGTAGACAGAGGAGCTATGGGGCAGATCTTCTAATCAATTTGAGGGTATTTGGGGGACCATGGAGCAGAACATCTGAAATCAGGGCTACCTTAGAAAATATAGAGCATATGGTCACTGCTCCTACCCTTGTCTAACTTACAATCTAATTTGTGTTGACATAGATGCAGATGAGGCCAAAGGAACACTAATCCTTGAACATTTAATAAACATGGTTAAGAATTTATAGTCTTGACTAGTTATCTATTTTTTTTTTACCATCAGCAGTTTGCAAATCCTTTGAAGGCCTCAAGCTACTCGTCTTTGCCATTTTTTTTCCCTAGAGACAAGGTCTCACTCTGTTGCCCAAGCTAGAGTGCAGTGGTACAATTGTAGCTCACTGGAACATTGAATTCCTGGGCTCAAGTGATCCTCCTGCCTCAGCCTCCCAAGTAGCTGGGACTACAAGCATGCGCCACCACACCCAGCTAATTTTTCTTTTTTGTAGAGATGGGGTTGCACTGTGTTGCCCAGGCTGGTCTCAAACTCTCAGCTTCAAATGATCCTCCTGCCTCAGCCTCCCAAAGTGCTGGAATTACAGGCATGAGCCACAGTGTCCAGCCTCATCTTGCCTTTTATGTAACAAAACTAAAACTAAAAACAAAATTCTCTCAAGCAGAATTGAAGCTAAGGAGGCGTGTGTGTGTGTGTGCGTGTGTGTGTGTGTGTGTGTGTGTGTGTGTGTGTGTGTTTGCGTGCATGCACTGGGGGAGGTTAGAGCTGGAATACAATACTAAAGAGATTCCACCATGACTTTATTAAGTACCTTAAGCCAATAATTCATTCCATTCATGACTGCCCTATTTGGAAGGGAACTCAAGAGAGGCCATCCCTTGATAGCAGTCACCCTGGCACTTGCCTGAAGGCAGCTTGGAAGCATCAGGATCTTTTTCTCCTGCTATCAGTCCATGCTCACCCAACTTTGGAGCATTTGATATGAGAGTAAATGAAAATGCTTTCCAAATCACTGCCAACACCAGGACAACTAGTGTTCCTCAAATCTCCTATGTGTCTCTTCCCCACCCATCTCAAAAATCAAACAGGACAGGCAAGAAAGAAGAGCAGCAAATTTCGAACTACATTATCCTGAGTCTTTGTCCTCTGCCCTTAAAGTGTCCTGCTTTTACCCCCTTGTCATCTGGCAGCCGAGAATATTGAATGTGGTTTGAAGAAATAACATTATATTATGGAAACATCATTTTATCAAGATAGCTGACAGCATATGTGAATGCATATATTCATTCTCTAGATGGCAATGCCATTTTTAAGGCAGAGAAAGGGTTTGGAGACAGTCTTTATTTATGCTATTTTTCAAATTTCATATGCTGTGGATAAAAGGCAAAGCATGCCATTTTCCATTTCTGCAAGTTTATGAGGATTAGGGAGTACATTCTCCATCCAGTGATTTAACATGACTTTGAAAATTGCATGTTAACTCCCAACAAGATTTTGATATTGTAAAGCCCTCATGATCCCTGAAAAAGAAAAGGCAAAATACAGCAAATGAACAAGGATTCTTTCTGGGGGACAGCATGGTACTTTTCTGGGATCTGGCTTGGGAAAGATGGGAAAAGTGATCTTTAGAAACATGGCAAATTCAGGTCCTTAAGCACTGTCGTCTTCTGCGAGTGTGAGCTTTCTTTCCAGCTCGCATATTAAATCCTTGCGTGTTTATAAGCTGCCTGTTCCTTTCCTGCCCTTCCCTCCCTGTCTCCCTCACAACCCTAACTCTTCTCTTCCATGAGAATTAAGCTGCAGGATGGTAAAAGGAAATGATTTCATTTGGGTGGAGAAGGGAAAAGATACAACTTTAGTCACAAATTCTGTAAGTC